>OZ023317.1:3034296-3246094 GCA_964007375.1 Ophion obscuratus | reverse complement strand
CGTCGCGTTTGTTATTAATATTCCGTGAGATTTCTTTGGGGAACGGAGAACAAAATATAGAAGGATATAAATTGTAGCCCAAGCCCAATATTCTCGACGTCCCTTCAAAAGGGTCACGCGTAAAATAGAATGTAACGCGACACCAATATGTCACGAAAGATCGATGATTATCCTGGAGAACTAGAAGTCTTTCGCGTTTATCCGAAACATTAAGAAGACTGAACTATTCTGGCAAATTTATTAACTCATTCAAAATCAAGAAATCCAACGCAATCAAAAAGTCATTTTTTAATATTTTAAAATAGCGTTTCTGTGTTGCATAACTTTCGATGTTCGAATTGCGTCGGACGATTCGCATGAATTTTTTTACAGTGTTCTAATGGGAATTTATATTTTATAAATTTGGAATCGTCATTATGTGCTTGAAAAACTCTTTTTATATTCGAATTATTCAGAAAAGGGGGACAATTGTTATTCTCAATTATAAGACAGTGATTTCATAACATAATAATTATAAACAAATTAATTTTATAAGCCCCGAGCTCGGAATTGAAAAATTGTAATTATTATAACAAAGGCAAATGATTGCCCAATTATTATTTCAATCGAATAGCGCTACTAAGTCTGACCTTTATTTTGATATGTTTTGCCTAGGTAAATAAATTGCCACTGACGCAACTAAATACAATAATAGGCAACAAAATAAGAAACAACACTATCCGAAAAACGATTGAACTGTATTTATCATACGCCCATTTGTTTCAGGAAATCGACCATACTGTAATGCGACTATCGTTGCATTCGTAAATTGATCGTTTGAAAAAAAGAAGCGCGGCGATGTTAAAGCTGGCGATAATTAGTGAAACGAGGAGTGCACTTTTAACGGGAATCGTATTATTATCATCATTGTCTCCGTACGGATAATTGACAAGCTCCTCACATATCGACATTTTCATCTCTCCGTAATTCATCTCAGCTCGCCCTAAAAATCTTACAATTAAGAATAATCGCGCATTCCCATTCAAAAGTGCGACAAATTTTCAAGAATGTTAATTGTCGATAAAAATTAAATAAAAAATGTAAGTTTTAAAAACCCGCGTTTCTTCGTGAGGTGAGTAAAAAAAATGCAGAATAATAAATGTTTGTAAAAGCTTTTTTTGCCGGTTTTTTTAACAATAAAAAAATTATTTTTACTGAATATGTGATTCAAAAAATTACATTTTATTCACGTTCTATTTTGCAACATTTTTTTGTTTGTTAACTTGCAACTTCAATATAGAATTTTTTGCATGAACATTATTCCTCCATTATCATGAATGAATCAAATTTTTGTCCAAGTCTGTATCCATTGTGAAGCCTCAGTTCGATAGACCATTAAAAAATTGAAAATATCGGGAAAATAATTCGCGCTTGATACCTATTTCAGTCTTTTCTATTAATGGTAAAGAGCCAGGAAGAAATATTTACACGTGTCATTAGGATTCGAGAGGGCTTTATAATTCGCGTTTTATCGGAAATCAATTTTCGGAAAAATTGCTTTTTTAATGCATTTCGTATTGAGCGTAGGATGTACCCTCGCTCTGTCTCCCCCATGATCGTGCCTACACGCGTTTACGTGATTCAGTCTAGCCTCAATAATTCGATAGGCATATAAACGGCTCTTTCGTAAACGATTCACGTCCTGAATGGTGAACGTTGCGTGCAACTGTCACCGGATATCATCGACGTTCAAGATTTCTCAATATATGTATCCGACGACATAACGCCGTGCATTTACGATCGATTCTTGCTCTCAGTTTCTTCACATTCATTCGACGAGTTCATTCAGCTCGGAATCTATTTTCTTCTTCCAGTCTTCTCAGAACTCGGCATTTTTGTTAAATACTAAAAACCACAAAATCGAAATAATAAAAAAACTGTATTAACCAGTTTGAAAAATCACAATAAATAATACAAATGCACGAACACAAAAGAAAACAGTGTCATCCATTCGATCAACGTTACTATTTACTTTACAAACTTTAATAACCTGAACCGTAGCACGTCGCAAAATTTGTTATACATTCAAGGCAATTTGAATGGACGCTTTGAAAGCCAATCGTTTCAAGCTCATCAGTTGTTATCGTTTATCAATGTTGTTTCCATTTAATTGAAAACGTCTGCGAACGATGGAAAATTCAACTGCAGCGATAATAATCAAAATATATTGTTAAAAAATTACACGTAATAATAAATAATTATTTAAATATTGTTTATGCCATGCAGTATTACCAAATACGCCCTACTCGGAGTAACAATAATCAACTAAACTAATAATCATGAAAGGTTATTTGTGCCTATAAGATGTGCTAATGAAATATCGTATTTGCGATACGTCAAAGTACTCATATTTTCTTACATTCCCCAAGAATAATTTCATTCATAATAAATAAAGAAAAACAAGCCACACCAGTTGTAATATTGCTACACCCCTGGAAAATACTTGTTACGCTCCTTTTTTGTTTTCTAAATAAGTTTTGAAGCAGTTTCATAGAAAAAGAAAGAAACCGAGCGACAAACCAAGAAAACGAGATAAAGAAAAGTGGGTAGCAGAAAGAAATTAAACGCTTCTCTCATCTTGTCTTCGGCGGGGCAGTGTAAAACACCGGGCAACATGCAAATTCGTATAAATTTGTCTTTTCGGAGTTTACCCGGCATTGCGCTTTCCCCGGATATGTGGACGCGCGGTTTGCTTATATGGGTTTGTAAGAGGAAAACTGCACGAAATGCCGCAGAGTCCACTATCATCATGCACACATCCGTACATGTATAGGTGTGTCTATGAATAGGCACTGGCGGGATACGTAACTGTCGGAAGGGGGTGTAGAGACAGTCTACGTTAAATTTGCATACGGTTTAAAGTTTTTGAGTGCGAGGGCGAGAGAAATTTACTCAACTTTACATCTGTGTATATAAACACCTATCTGTATACATACATATGTATTTATATATATATATATATATATATATATATATGAGAATGTCGCTGTAAAGTCATCATCGTATCTAGTTCTCTCTCTCTTCTTCTCCCTCCCCCCGCTTGCTCGCTCACTCTCCCTCGTTCTTCATTTGTCCCTGGATGGTGATTTTGTGAACGAGGCTACCCCTAATTGTATTTATGTGTGCGCGCACGTATATGTGTGTGTGTGAATACGTATAGCTTGATATCCGATGGGATAAACATTTATTTTATTACTTAAATCCTCGCATTTTACAATAACGATAAGTTAAATTAGTTAAGACGGTGACGATTGAAACAATTTGAAAAATGTTTATATCAGTATATTATAGTTTTTTGAGTTCCAACGTATGCCCTTGCGAGGCTTACAATTGAACCCACTGCTATCATTTCCTGCCCGCACTTCGCTGATCTAACCTAATGTTTTGTTGCGTTCAAAGCAGTCTTAAGAGACACTATAGCGCATTTACCGAGGGTACGGGGAAACTGTGGAAAACTCACACCGACATAGACGGCTCCATATTATTCTGATTCTTCGGTGCATAGACTTGAGCTTAAATAATTATACCATGGTATCAAAATTGGTCTTCCGCTCACTGGTTGATGCTCCAGCCGGTGCACGGCTAAGCGGTCACCGCTCTAAGTATCGGCCAACGCTGCTTAACTCGAAGTACCGCCGGAGTCGAACCCTGACCGCCCATACCCATGTAGGTTTCGCCAATCGAACCGTAACGGCCAATACGTGGACCAATGTTGGCGGGAAGATGATCGATAAACCAATTGTACGCCAATGCTCGGCTGAGTATTGACTAGCCAACATTGGTTTGCTGATACGAGGCCAATGTTCGGCCAAATATAGACTCGCTAATCATTGGCTTGTCGATACGAGGCCGATGTTTGGCGAAGTATAGACTCGCCAATCGGTTTGCCGATACGCGGCCAATGTTCGGCCAAACGTAGACTCGCTAATCATTGGCTTGTCGATACAAGGCCGATGTTTGGCGAAGTATAGACTGGCCAATCATTGGTTTGCCAATACGAGGCCAATGTTCGGCCAAGTACAGACTTGTTCATTATTGGTTTATCGATATGAGGCCGATGTTTGGCGAAGTATAGACTCGCCAATCATTGGTTTGCCGATACGAGGACAATGTTCGGCCAAATATAGGCTCTCTAATCATTGGCTTATCGATACGAGGTCGATGTTTGGCGAAGTATAGACTTGCCAATCATGTTTTTGCCGATACGAGGCCAATGTTCGGCCGAGTAACGCATGATCGAACCGCAATTCGTATATTGACGATTCATTGTTTCGCGTTAAAGTCATTGAGAGACGAGATAAATACTTTTTACGAGTCCATTGGACATTATTCTTAACAAATATACTACCAAATCAATGCACTCATTGTTGGCCGATTCTCGAACGAGCTCATACGCGATATTCTGCCGATTTTTATGAACCATCCTACACTGACAGAAAAATTCTATTAATATTAACTAACCGCGTCTATTTATTTACTTTTTATTTGAATTAACTAGATTTTTCGTTAAATCAAATTTTTCCTATTGCATTCCATTATTGGAATTATTCATTTTAAATATATTTATTTATTTAAATTAAACTTGAACCAATGAACGAATGGTCTGTCTTTATTGCAACACACATATTAACGGGTTATCGGGGTAGAGAAGGTGGAGAGAGAGGAATTATATATATAGGTTAGGTTTGAAAATTCTATAACATGTCATTCGATAACACTCTCTAATTATCACAATGATATTAACTAATTGATATAGTTTATGTGATACAAATAATGATAAGAATCCATTTGGTATCTTATGCCATATCTCCGATTCGAATGTTACAAGCACTCGGTAGCATAGCGGCAGCGTGTTTGGCTATGAGTAGGGAAGCTCAAGGTTCGAGCCCCGTATGGGTGAAATATTTTCTTCGAACTAATCATTTCGAAAGACCAGGTAATGACGAATTACAATACAAAAATAGTTAATTTTTTTTCGGCAGTGCAGGACCAATTTTGGTGATCTATATTGTGTCACAATTATCCGTCAAGACTCGGTCGATAATCGGGCCAAGCTCGAGTGCCAATGATGGCAATCTTGAGGGGGCTTATTGTTGGCCGATTCTCGAATGAACTCCTACGCGATGCTCGGCCGATTCTCATAAGCCATTCTAGGGCCAATATTGATTGCGAATATCGGGCCGCTCTTATCATCCAAGGCTCGGTCGATGATTGGGCCAAGCTCGAGTGCCAATGTTGGCAAGCTTGGCGTCGAGCATCGGCCAATCATTGGCCACTACCGATCACTCTACATGGGCATCCACCCGTGCCGGTTTTATATGTATATATATATAGCCCGATATCCTATAAGGATAAACATTTCTCAACCTATTCAAATGTCTACATTTTGAAATAAGTGTAAATGAAATTAGTTGTAGGGGTGACGATTAAAACAATTATAAAAACTTTATATATGTGAAAGTTGAAACCGGTGGGTGGTCTAGTGGGTAGCGTGAGGTAGCTCTACTTCTACACGGATGTCACGCGCACGGACTGGTACGTATGTATGTGTCGTGTGTGTATACCTGTAACCCGTGATTTATTTCTCGATGAAACGCGAGTAGCTGCGAGCCTGCGATCGCCTGTATTGGTATAGGTTTTCCGTAGTTTCCCTATACCCATGGCAGAAATGTCACGGTCAATGCGATACAGAGGGGAAAGACCCCGTACAACGGAATCTCATATTTAAAAAATGTATAAGAAAATCATAAATGATTGTGTATTAAATTATTTTAAAAATGTATGTTACAACAAAATTTCGAAATACTTCATCCAACTGGTTATCAGGCCATATATATCGTGACGTGGTGATTTGTCAGAAATCCGTCACAAGGATACGTTACCGACGAAGATCTTTGTTTTTTACCTCGAGTACTGTCGTTTCGTATATGTTAGGCCCTTTTGATCCTTGTTACGTTTCGTCTTCGTTATATTGTTCGGTTAGGTTTTGGCTTCGTGAGGTTGGTGGGTAGAACTCGGTTGAGCGGCGTGTCGCTCAACGTACCGAGGGATGCAACCAACGAGGCCTCTCTGGGAATCGGTGCACGTCCAGTTGAGATGCCAGCGCCTCACCGTTTAGGTTTTCGCGGTAATTCGGGCTAAAATTATCGCTTTCGAAGCGAAATGTTATTTTATTAAATTTAACATACGCAAAATCGAAGCGATTAAGGCGGGATATCTATTTAGGCAGGAAAAAATAAGCCATATTGAGGGATTTTTTTAACTAAGAAATGGTTATTCTGCAATTATCAAATTTTAGGTATACCTTAATGGTATATTTAAATATACTAAACAATTTTTTTAAATTAATTCATCATCAAAATGGCGGAGCTGTGGCAGAGTGTTACAGCAAGGTCGCCGCGGGAGTTGCGAATCGGCGTACAGTCTAGCTTCCCGTGGACTTTAGTTTGCAAAAAAGTTCAAACATTTTGTTAGTTAGAACATGTATAGTTTCTATCTGAGGGTGATTAAAATAAAGAAAATTCAAATTTGAGAAAAGGGCACGCATTCACAAAAAATCAACAATTCTGTAAAATATGGATGAAAAAAGTCGTTTTTTTTTTTCATTTTTTCAAAAACAATTCTCGTCAAGTAGAAGGGACCAATATCATCAATATTTCTATCAAGTTTCAACTCAATCGGCTTAATAGTTTTTGAGTAATCCTGCACGCCAATTTCGATAATGCAGATTTGAGAAAAATGCGTTTGAAGTTCACGCCCGCTCCGAATCCCAGCGGGGAGCCACAACGTTGATGGGCTGTAACGTTTGAAGTTTTTTGAATTTCGTTTTAAAACTTTAGGAAAATATTCTACATAAATAGTTCTATCGTTTAAAGAAGAAAAAAAGAAATCGATTTTTTGATCGTTGTAATGTATATCCCGCCTTAAGGAGGTTCGGTAATTGGAGCATGTCCAAGATAAAAACCCGATTTTTTTTATAGCATTGTCAAGACCTTCGTCTTAACAATGCTATAAAAACCCCCGTCTATGCGTATGCGGAGTTTCCACGATATTAACCTACCGTTTCCAAGTTATTAATAGTTTAAGTTGATTAATGAGTTATACGCAGACGACAAAAGGTGCCGGTCCTCTTATATATCGATTTTTGTGTGCTACTTGGAGCCAAGACATACGTAAAAATAACTGACGGTTGCGTTCGTTCAATCTTTGTGATCAATAAGGCACCTTGAATATGAAAGCTCACCGCATAAATAAGCAATAAACTTAGAAATGAAGTCGCAAAAAACCGAAGTGTTCAGAGATCGAGACTTCTCGTCATGTAACAGCAGCCATCTTGCTCGAGGTGTGGCAACGCCGGATACCCGCGCAAATTTGAATCGTCTATCGTATATTTCCAACGCAAATTAAAAATATGATTGTGCGAAGCCGTAAATTTTTTAATGGATTAGGAAGGGCATCTTAATTTTTCTGGCGACATGTATATAGGTTAGCATGTATATAGACATGTATATAGCTTAAGAAAACAAAAAAGATACTACTAGAATGTTTATATTCATAATTTGTAAATTTTTTGTTCTTCTTTTCCGGCAGAAGATCCAGCAGCCGTTGCTGGGCCAATATGGGCGTATGATATTTGGCCAACTCTTAGCAGCCATTCATGGTTTACCATTAACAACGATGCATGGTGCGGATCTGGCCCGTTTATATAGCCATTACCGCGCCATCGTTTTTTCTCTGGCAACCAGTTATGGGCCATTACTGTGCCGATTGTAAAACCCCATTTGGGATTCAGTCGGTTCATGTCGTAACGAGCGCTAGTGGTCTCGTTTGGAAGGGGGGGACTCTAAAGTTTTATCCCGACCCAGTTCAATCGCGATCATGCGTTGGAACAGTGAGGAGGGTGCTGTTGCCGTTGAGGCCTTCTTTTCGAGTGGATCTTCTGTGATCGCAACCCAGCGGGCCTTTCGGAATCGCTTGAATTTAGCCCCGTTGGCCCCTGTCCCGAACCGGAAATCAATTGTTACGTTGGTCACTACGTTAAGACAAACTGCAAGTGCCTTGTCGCACTTGCAGTCTGCAACAGCACGAAGAACTGGAGCCCCTCGGCCCGTTAGATCACCTGATAACATTGAGGCAGTGAGAGCTTTAATGTTGCGATCGCCACAGCGTTCTGCGCGCAAACATGCCTCTGCCCTTGGACTTTCCGATCGTTCTGTGAGGAGAATTCTTCATGATGATCTTCATTTCCATCCTTACAAAATGGCGATTGTGCAGGAACTTTCTGAACGTGACTTCAATTCTCGGACTCGCCTCATCTCAATTAGGGGCGATTTGGAGTGACCGGCTCGCTCTCCCGATATGGCCCCTGGCGATTTTTTGCTATTGGGTTTTTTAAATTCCGTGTTTATGTGAACCGTCCAAGGACCCTACAAGAGCTGAAGACCAACATTCGGGAAGAAATTGCCATCATAACACCTGCTATGCTGGCAAGAGTGATGACAAACGGCAGAAATCGGCTTACGCAGGGTATGGAGAACGGGGGACGTCACCTATCTGATTTGATCTTCAAAACCGTGTAAAACAAAACGTTAGGCATGTACCTACATTATAAAAAACAAGTAAAAATGTTCTGATTCATACAATGAGTTTTATTAAGTTTTGAAAAAAGGAAGTTATGCTGCAGCACCCTGTATTTCGAGAATCCCAAAGGCAGAAAATCATGGCCTTCACTTGGCGAAGCGTTAAAGTCGATGACACGGCCAAATCGCTTCGGAAAAAAGACAATGCTCTGCGTTTGGTGGGACCAGAAAGAAATCGTGTACTATGAGCTGCTGAGACCAGGCGAAACTGTCAATGGGCATCGCTACCGACAACAACTAATCAATTTGATCCACGCATTGCTCGAAAAACGGCCAGAATGGGACACGAGACACGAACGTGTGATATTGCAGCACGACAACGCTCCGTGTCATCGCAGTTCCGTCGTCCACGACACCATAAAAACACTGAAATGGGATCTGCTACCGCACCCGCCGTATTCGCCAGACCTGGCCCTTTCAGACTATCAACTTGTTCGGGTCGATGGCGCATTGCTTGGGTGGGCTCCACTTGGCCAATTACGATGCAGTACAAAATTGGTTGGACGAATGGTTTCAGTCCAAAGACGCGTCTTTTTATCGTCGCTGTATTTATGTATTACCAGAGAGATGGCAAAAATGTGTAAATAGCGAGGGACAATACTTCGAATGAACCATTTTTTGTATTTGTCTTGAAATTTGCGATTTTTTATTGGTAAAAAAAACCCGGAAACTTAGTTGCGCACTACAACTCATCCATATAGAAATTCAGCATGGCAGAACCGTCATATAAAATGAACGTTCCTTTTTATATCTAGAAATATTGTAAACATTGGAAAAGGGGAACATAACATAACAATCGATGAAATATGTTTTGACTTTGGACAGATTGGACATTGAGGTTAACCTCAGCGCGACGTTTCGCGATGATATTTGCAAATTGCAATATCATCTTTTCATTTTCTAATTCTTGTCCGACAGAATCTACCTTTGTCTCTGAACTGGACTTCAGGTACAATCCCGTTACTCTCCTGATAAACTTCTACAGTATTTTCATTCTCCACATTTACCGGCTACAAAAATAGATAAGGCGTGGAACCGATGACAGCCATCGAAAATGCGACGATGCTAAACGTCGACGACATAGCGTACTACTGCAGTCGCGTAGTAGATTATTACGTGTGTTTCCATATTATAAAAATAATACGTAGCTCGAAATTCAATGCTTAAAAAATATTCCTCGAAAAATAGGTTACATACATATGTCTAAAACGTGGCGGTATTACGGCGCAAAATAGACTCTAAGTTAACTAACGTGGTCATTACCGTACCTCCTTAAGTTCTTGCATCGGCGTTAGCCCGGTTCGATTAGGCGAGCGTGTTGACATTTTTTTCTGACAGCGTGCGCTCGATATCGCTCCCGTTGAGTTGAGTCGCACTTGGGTTCGCGTCCAGTCACGTCAAGTTGAGTCGCCTTTTGAGTTAAAGTAGTTCTGCAGTTTTGGTAAAATCTTAGGAATTGGCTGAAATCTAAGTATGGTGTAGATATGACCTGCATGGCTTGATGGCCAAAAATTCAATTCGATTCACCGTTCAGTTCATGAGATAATTGCAATTGAATATGGGAATTTTTGTACGCGATCCCTATACCTAACTCGTAAGCCGATAGGAGTTTGCTCGCATTTCTTGATATAGGTTCTAAACGGATCTTAGGATTTCAAAATAAAAACACACGTGTACGCAGTACTTCTGTGGGATTGATAAAAAAACGACAAACTTTGTTTATTTTCGGAGACATCGACTTATGACAAGTGGTCATTTTATTTCCCTCCGAATTTGGGCCCAACCATCTGTAACGGAATGGCAACAGTGTACGTTGCGGCCAGCTGACCTGCGCGTGGTCTGCGAACTCGAAGTGTGTTTATTTTTGCGAGTTCTAGTAATTCTGAGACGGATGTGAAATAAACTTATTCTGCACAAAAATGTAATTTGTCCAATTTATGCATGTATTGGTGAATGTATTTGTCTTTGTTACAGCGAATACAATTTAAACTGTCGGCAATATGTAAATCCACGATCTGACGTCCTTCGACAGCAAATTTTTGTTACTGATTGTTGAGGTTATGGTTATTCTCATCGCGTTTAGCCGCATTTGCTTGACACATGGCTGTCACAGCTTTCAGTCTTTTAGCAAGCGCCTATTTTCTTGTAAACTTTCCTTTGTATCGCATTTGGATTGACATTTTCACGCTTTTTTTATTTAAATAAAATATTTCGCGAAAGATGGATCGTAGAAAGCTGAACGCTATGACTGCAGGAAAATCGCGCTGTTGCCACGATTACCGCGTTGCTCTCTACACGAGTTTGGGACCTATCTATGCATGAGGTGTGAATGTGTGGGACATATAGAGGGTACAGGCTCTGTCAAAAATTCACAACCAATAGCATCGTATAGGCATTGGATGTTACTATACGCTTCGATCGAAACTTTTGGCTCATACATGTACCTACAGAACTACATTAAGGTAGTACCTCCACAGGAGAGTTGAATTAAGAAATGGTTGAAATTTGACATATATGTTATTTAATACTTTATCCAAACATCTGTGCAATTTGAATAAGTTTGAACACCCCAAACCTGAGATATTTACACTTAAAGTTGGCTTGGTTTACACGTAACAAATGCGTTATGATAGGCAAACAGAGCTTCATTAATTCTACCGCCAAAACTAAAATTTAGAAATTGATAAAAAACGAGGATAAACTAGAGTTAGATATCACGAATAATGTGAAAAAAAAATGAGAATCATTCACCATCTAGTTTTCAAGATATAACCATGAGAAGCCCTCACAACTTTGGTGCAAAGCTTGGCAAAGCCTGGAAAAAAAACAATTGGAGCAAAGCCTGGACAGTCCCGGCAAAAAGTTCACTGGCAATAGTAGATCAAAAACACAATATAAAATATATTTTACGGCAATAAATGATATCCATCGTATTATCTACTAGTACAGAGTCAATATTGCGTAGTTTTTAATTTTATTTATTACTAATTAAGCCAATTATCAATCTTTTAAACATGAACATGGTATGTAAACTTTTGGTTGAGATTTTCGCAGAGGTGCTACCTTAAGTCTCGCGCTTGGGAGACGCGCGCAGTCGTTCTCTTTCGCTCTCGCATTCATCCGGTCCCTTTCGATCCTGTACGTAAGTCGCTCGCGCTTGCATTTCACGTAAAGTTTTCGAGTGGTTTGTTCACCGGCTCGCCCAAAATAAACAAACATTATGTAATTTTTTTGCTGACGTTTGCGTTTGATCGATCGGTCCGTCCTGTTCTGTCCGGTGCTACGGACCGTGATCAGTGATAGCTCCCGTACGAAATGTTTAAGCTACTTCCCCGGTGAATCCCGAAGCCGTCTACCACAACGTACGCCCTGAACGGCCGTGCATTTCCGCAAACGTCGTCCCTCCGTGTGAGTCCATCCAGGACACCACTGTTATGGTTCCGATGAAAAAAAAAATCATGGAGAGCTCCGGTCTCCGTTGGTGGGCCGGAACGGATCCCCTCAACCCCAGTGACATACCGGTTGAGAAACCCGATGAAACCAAACACTCTGGCGCCACCGGGAAATTCGAATGCACCCGCACAGTGGGGCAGAATCCCAAAAAGCTGGCCAAAATTCGGAAAGTGTCCAAAATGATCTCCAATTCTCTTCTCGGGGGTTTTCGGGGTCGCTGAATACGAATCTGTTATCAGAATTACGATTTTCAAAATGGCGGACCCAAAATGGCTGACATAATTCAACCAATTAGTCAAATAATTCAGTAAAAAATACCCAATCATATTTCTTAAGGGTTCTTGGGATCAATGATTACGAATTTGTTATAGGAATGTTAATTTTCAAAATAGCAGACGCGATATATAGACGATTCCACAAAAATTTTCAATTTTTAAATATTTTTTAATAGAAATTGTTTCATAATATTTTTAGGTTTTAATGAGTAGAAAATCTCTTGAGCCATGTTTTTTTTTTTTGAACAATTTCTTGAGTACAAAATTTGCAATAAATCAAATATCTGTTATTTACTTCTAGTAACAAAAATCTTGTATGTCATCTTCAATGTTGGAATCATTCGATTCGGATTCTGATGTTGACCCACTTGTATCCAAATCGGAATCGTTCCTTATCTCTTGTCTGGTGACTTCAGGTTGTTTTAACATTTCTAACCCCGATCATCCCGGGGCCCCGGGATGATCGTCGAAGGTGTCACATCCGGAAAGGATGAGGACATTAACTTTGGTTCCCCTCTTTTTTGCCTACGCCTAGCCCATAGCACGGGATGAGGGTAAAAAGGGAGTTTAGGCTTCGTATGTCTGCGCGGCGAAGAAATGTGTAACGAGTTCGACAGACAACGAGCTTCCAGTAACATGTTTCTTTTATTCTTTAAGGGAACATCACAGTGTAACGGGTCGAAAAATGGCCGATTTTCGCGATTTTTTTTTTCGATTGCCAAAATACGCTAATCGGTCTGATTTTTTCTTATGTCAAATCAAAGCACTACTGAAAAACAGAAAATGAATTTTTAAACGTTCACGTTTATTTTTTCACAATTTTTTAACGGTTGAAAATGTCTTCGAAAAAAAGAAGTCCTCACGGTGGACACGGTTGTGGCCGGAAATATTATTTGAAACAAAATTTGTAAAACAATTATTTATTAGTATGAAAGCCGCTATCTTGCTTCGAAGGTTTTTTAAAATCATAATTGACAAAATGGCGGCGGTTTCGAAAAAAAGTTTCGAATTTAGCCTATTTTTTCGACATTTTTTCGTTAACAAAAATATGAAGATTAAAGAAAAAACGCCTCCATAGCAAGATAAAAAATGGCGTGAAGAGTGTCGTGTCAAAATTTGAGACGGATAGCTTGGAAACTCTTCCTTTGAGAATGTACACCGTTTTGAAAAACGACATTTCGAGAAAAACGCGGCCGTCCGCGCCAGGTCTCACGCAGCTGGTCGACTCCCTTTTTCTGAGAAAGGCTGTACTAACCGAAATAATTCGAATTTCGCCCCAAAAATAGAACAACATGTTTATAACCGTCTTTATTGTCGGATAATGTAAATAAATCGTTTTTTTGAAAATTTTACACTGTGATGATCCCTCCATGATGTTTGAGGTTCGGATTTCTCGGAAGACAGTTTTGGTAATCGACGAAAGATACAAAAAAATATAGCTTAGCTTACGTTCGCAGAGTGGCCGTTGTTCATAGTCGGACGAAGAGCCTTCGTACGCTCTCAGGCCAGGCACGCTCGCTCGCACAATCGATGATGAAAACCGCTCGCAGGGTTTCCAACAGTATGCGTAAATGCTTAGGTGCTACCCGGACAATTTCGCGATTATAATAATATACTGAGACGTATAGGTATAGGAGGGAGACAATGTTGAAGTAATATTTATGTAAAAAATGATGCTTGGGAAGGGGAAGAAAAGAGCGGGAAATAAGGGGTACATAGGGACCACCCCGAGAGAGGAAAGGCCTGCTTTTTTCTGGCCAGCCTCGGCGCAAGTACTGAAACGAGATGTAAGTACGAGTTGAAGAAGCGAGAAAAGTATCGAAGTCAAGAATGCGCTGGGTAGGAACAGAAAAAGTGAGCAGAAATTAGGAACTCTCTTGTGTTGTAAAGGCCTGAGTACCAGACATAAGTACGCGCTGGCGAAGCGGGGAAAGTGACAGATTAGAAAAGAGCCGAGACAATAAAAGGGAACGAAAGAGAAATACGGAAATCTTTTCTTTTTTTTTGCGCGAGTTCCGGAAAAGCCACGCTTAGGATTCCAGATTGAGGAAAGTGGAATTCGATCCAAGTACTAAAAGGCGCAGTAATAGAATTTTAAAATGGAGAAAGAAGGTAGATAATGGGAGTAGCGTCTGAATACGGAACGTGCTGAGAGACTACTGAAAAGGAACAGATAGCTAGGTCCGATTACGGAGAGCGTAAGGAACTGGAAAGAAAGGATAACTTGGGTATCTCTTGAAGGTTGAACAAAAATCGGTAAACATGGAAGAGAGATCGTAATTCTAATACATAAGAAATTGCCAGCTGACTGAGCAACCCGCGGCAATTTGAAGCCTAACAGTCAACCATAAGAAAAGATAGAGTAGGTAATGAGAGTAAGAGAGAAGGAAGAACAACAAAAAGGGCAGTGACCGAGGATGGCCGTACTGTTGAATCTGACAGGTCCGCAAGCGAAATACATACAAACAAACACATGTAAACACGCACAAATAGAAGCAAGTAACTCGCACACCGATAGGCATCGAGCCAAAAATCGCGACACCACACACATTCGCAAGCAATCATACAATACATCAAAATGCGCACAAAACCGAATCATTGTAAAGACACACACACACACACGCGCGCGCGCACGCACGCACACACACAAATGCACAAACATATATGGATGTACACGAATCAAGGAATAGTAATTATATTAAACACACAATTTCTTGTGTGCAATAAACAAAGGTCTTAATTAATTTGCTCCCTAGTCGAGTCCCGAATTCACAATAACCCGAGTATAAATCTTGCTCCAGCTACAAAAAACACCCGATCAGGCATCCTGATTTTTTTTCCAGCCTTGATCAGAATTTTTTTATCAAGCTCTGATCATTTTTGAAACACAATCCCTGACTTCCGTCTGATCAGGGTAAAAAATCAAGGCCTGATCAGGGTAAAAAATCAAGGCCTGATCAGTGTAAAAGATCAAGGCCTGATCAGCGTAAAAAATTAAGGCTTGATAAGAGCTTAATTTTTCCCGGCTTGATCATAGTGAAAAATCATATGATTTTTCACGGCTCAGGATGACCGATTTATTCCTGAAATAAAAAATACAACGCATACACAAAAGAGAAAAAGGCACGACTTCGACGAGTGGTGACGGAGAACAAACTTTAATGGGTGATGATGGAACACTGACTTTTTGTGGTATACTTCTTCACAAAGTAGAAATTAGGAGAGGTTTCGTTAATGGGGGAAGGAGTTCATTTCCGTGATGCATTTTCTTTACGGTGGATGATTGGTCGATGTGATTCGTCGAGACAGCGTGGGAGAAAATATTTTTATCTCGTTATTGGGTAACGGTTTTGATAAACGCAATCGCTGTTCTATTTCCGAGAATTGAGTGAAACGCGCGTGTTTTCCGTGGGTCTAGGTTTACGATCGCTGAAGCGTTTCAGCCGAGGTGAGTTTTCATTGCATAGTTGCTTGGGTCTCAAAGATGAGGGATTATCGCTTGGCGAAGTGCCTGCATTCTTGTTCTGTTCGAGTGTTCTGAGGACCTTTCGGGGGTTGCATGTATATTTCTTTATATATATGTTTAAGGCCGGCTGCGTTCTCACGTGGAATAGAACGTGGGATGCTCGCTTATTATCGATAGGTTACATTTCGCTGTTATATGCTTAAGTATAAAGAAAATATGAGGATCCGTCGAAAAAAGAGAGCGCCACTATCGCGCTTAGTGGTTGTTCATTATTTCCATGGGAAATCGCGTAGGCTTGCCCCGTCGTCGTAATTCATAAAGATAGAAAAAGGAGGAAAAAAATATATAGTGTGCATTTGCTCGCGACGTAACAAAGGTGACGGTTCTCGCACCTGACTTGCCGAGGATACAGTTACCGACCAATTCCTACAGATTTTGACGAACCCTGTCACAATATACCGGGCATCCCATTTTAATGTTTGAATTTTATTAAAATTCCCATTTTAATAAAAAATACTGCTCGGATCCAGTATTGAGTATAATAAACTTTGAGGATTCAAGGGGGGACGCCGAAAGAAAAAACCTTTGGTCCAGATAAAAAATGGCGACGTTAAGATGCCTGACATGTTTTTTAAATAATAGGATTATGCTTTTTTCGTTAAAAAAATTGTTAGGGAAAATCAAAAAAACTTTTGTAGGAAACGTTTTTTTAAAAACATTCATAATTTTTAGGTTCGAATATCATTTTTGTTTTACTATTTTAGCGCTATCCAGAATGTACCACGAGGAGGTAAAGTCTTCAACATTCCTAGTGTAAGTATGCGTGTGTATGCGGTCGTGAGTTTGTTTGGGTTTGTTCGATAACTCAAACAAATCCAAACAAGGTTTAGAACTATGTACGACAACCCAAACAAGGATTATCTAGAATGCCCCACCAGGGGTCGAATCTTTAACATTCCTGGTGTGAGTGTGCGTGTGCGTGTTTGTGTGTGGACTTGCTCGATAACCCAAACAAACCCGAACAAGGATTAGGTCTCTGTGGCTCGTCGCTTTCGTTATCAAACAAACCCAATCAAACGCAAACAAACTCATATCCACCAACACGCACACTTACACTAGGGATTTTAATCGTTTAATTATTTAATTATTGAAATTCTGGCATTTCGCAATACTTGTAAACCGAAGTACCTAAATAGTTGTCGATTAACGTAATTAAATATATACAATTAGAAATGATTGTAATAAAATTACTGATACTCGACATCCAGTCGAGTATCAGACTGTATATACCCGACTATAAATGTTGATCCGGCAGACTGAAGACGGATCAGGCTGCTAGCAAGCTGCGGTCCGTAATACCGTAGTATGGCACGTCTGATCAGTGCCGGATGTCGACCGGATTACTAGAGCCTTAGTACGGACGCGAGAAGGCACCCTGAACAGGTCGAAGTACGGTAGCTTGTATGCCGCTAAAATATGGTGTCCATGGACACCAGGTTACGGCAGGCCTGATCTGCGCTTTGGGTGAACCGGATTGGTGGCACCTAAGGGCCTTTGCACGCGGCGCATGTTCTACGCGCAGACGACGCGATACAAACGCAATACACACAGGCTTTTTGGGCTGATAAACGCATATAGATCAAGTGTGCATCGCGTTTGTATCGCGTGGTCTGCGCTTAGAAAATACACCGTGTGCAAAGGCCCTAAATGGGAAAAGAAAATTCAGCGGTTAAAATATAATTATTGTTGCATTCCAATGATGCAACCTTAAACATCGTATATCAAATTATTGACATTCTGCAGAATAGAATTAGACTGATAAGGATGGGAAAAGAATGGCCAAATAGGTAGCGCACTCAGCTCTAGAATAAGAAGGCATATGTTCAATCCCGAGGGGATGTAAAATCTTTAACCAGGCAGAATACGTTTTAATTCAATTATCATATAGGTAAGAACATAAATAAGGTATATGGAAACAAAAATACAAACAGAATTTTTTTATTCATAATTTTTGGATTCTGTTTATTTGTCATTTCAGGCATAGTACGGCAGCCGGATCAGAGCTTGCAAAGGTATACTGATCAGGTCCGTAACCGGCATCCGCATCAGGGCCGGATGCAAAAAGCGTTTCACGCCTATTGAAGCCCTGATACGGTGGCCTGTAAAGTACCGTGGTACGAAATACGGCATGCCGGATACGGCCCTAGTCTGCCACGTAGCAAAATTTCTACTAGGGTATATGTTTTGTTTGTTTGTTTCTCCCCACATTTATGCCAAGAAAGTTACCCGTTGCGAGAAACGCGAACTAGATTGAATCTAATTTGAATTCCAGCGAATATACATTGAGGGCAATCCTCTAATAAAATGAAATTATCTTTCCCCGAACGGTCATGTATTCCCAACGATTCACGCAAATCCAAGAATGGCATACTTTCGTGTCGATATATTAAATCGCGTTGTAATAACGAATAAATTGGCATCCCCTTGAAAACGTTATTTCCGGATGAACTAAATTAGCCCCCGCGAACTACGTGAATGGGATGTCGTGAAATAATAATTGGTGCGCACCCCGTATCACTTCCATGGATCAATTATATAGTGACGAATGAAATTTGACAATTGTTCGCGGCCGTAGGGCATCGTTGCGATATTGTCAGAGAACAATTATTATTTGATTGTGAACATGGCGAACGGTTTTTCAAACCATGGTTTATTTGCCATTTGACGGTGGGATGTGCACTCATACGTGTGTTTGTGTGTGTGTGAGAGAGAGAGAGAGAGAGAGAGAGAAAGAGGAGAGAGAGAGAAATTGGACAAGTAAATGCTGGAACGTCGAAGAATTCTTCCCCAAAGAAAGAAAAACATCTTACAGCCAACTTTACGCCTACGTCATTGTTGACAGCTTCTCGTCATCACGGCGAGGCATTTTATGGCATACATACAAAATGCAAATATCCCTGAATAAATGGATGTTTTTTTTTCTACATCAAGCTTCAAATTTAGGGCATACAAATCCCTAAATTAAAATAGTTCATGCAGATACGGATTTTTGGACCGATCTTGGGCCAAATATCGATCCTTTTTTATTTATATCCGCGTTTTCACGGTAAACGATACGTGACTAGAAGTTTTATCATTCGTTTAATATAAAATATAATTTAAAATAACATAATATATACATATATATTATTTATTTAATTATTAAAGTGGTATACACGTTGCATAATATATTATGCAGCGTTGAATAGTACAATACATGTATATGTGTACATAGTTTTAATAAATAAATAACTAAACCGATGAATGGATTAATAGACAAATAAAGAAATTAATTGACGAATAAATAATACATACTCATCAAGGTGATGTGAAGCATTTTTTTCTAGTGCCATAATGAGGCTTTTCTAAGTTAACCATATGTTGAGAATTTGGACGTTTGGTCATATTTTTTTTTATCATAATACATCAATATTTTTTGCTACGTCCCTCGAACAAAATGTCGACTTTATTACCGTGCGCAACTAAGTTTCCGGGTTTTTTGTTAGCAGTGAAAAATCGAAAATTACAAGACATACAAAAAATGGTTCATTCGAAGTTTTATCCCTCGCTACCCGTGCAGAAATTTTGGCAGGGATACAGCTGGATTCTGACTTGTATCCCGGGCTCCCAGTCGGGATCTAGTCCGATATGGGATCAGATTCGAAGACTAAATGTAAGATCCGTAAACTGGATTCCATTAGGGATCCAGAACCGGATCCTTTAATGACTCTAAATAGATTCCCCATGGAATCATTGAGGAATCTGGGAAGGATCACGGGTGAATACAGACTGAAATAAAATGTCAAAAATGGAATTATGACATGTTAAATTTATTATAAAAATAAATAATATTTATAAAGTTTTGGTGCATTAAACCATCAATAAAAAAAAAATTGTCCAAAGATTCAAATGGCAGGTCGCGCTCATCGCGAGATTTTGATGTAAATTAAAAAAAATTCATATCAAAATCTGTGAATGCAAATGTATTGACAAGAAATTATAAATACAAAAAAATTCACAAAATTAGTTGTAAATTTTTTCGTATTTAAGACAAATTACAATCAAATTCAAAATGATTAGATTAAATTTTGCGCCAAAAGTGAGTTCGTACGTATTTTGAGAGAAAACATTGCCTCGAGGCAAAGAAATTTTTGCACATAACTTTTTGTGCGAACATTTCTTTGCCTCAACACAATGTTTTCTCTCAAAATACGTTTACACTTGTGGTGTAAATTTTAATATAACTGTCGTGAATTCGATTTTTATTTTCTTCAACTTGAGGAAATTCACAACTCATTTTGTGATTTTTTTTTCATATTTATAATGTAATATTTGAAACTCACATTTTTTGCAAAAATTTCTTTGCCTCGACGAAATGTTTTCTCTCGAAATACGTAAGAACTTACGGTTGGTGTAAATTTTAATCTAATCATTGTGAATTTGATTTTAATTTATCTTAAATACATGTTTATACCCACCGACATGTCGGTGGGTATAAACAGAGACTTATTCCCCAAAACCGGTATCCCGGTTAGAATCCAACTTGCATCAGTATCGGAATATGTACGACGACGATGGCATAATTTTGAAAATTTTGGCATCACGTGTATTTTCGGTATTACTATGTAATTCCTATCTATAGATAGGAATTTTATAGATAGGAATCTATTGACAGAAATTCCTATCTATAGATAGGAATTCCATAGTAATACAGAAAATACACGTGACGCCAAAATTTTCAAAATGATGCCATCGTCGTCGTACATATGCCGATACTGATGCAAGTTGGATTCTAACCGGGATACCGATTTTGGGGAATCCATGACAAATCCTGATCGGGATTTGATCGGACATAGGGTATCCCGGTCAAAATTTCTGCACGGGTATTCACACATTTTTGCCACCTCTCTGGCAATACATAAATACCGCGACGGTAAGAAGACGCGTCTTTGGACTGGAACCGTTCGTCCAACCAATTTGGTACTGCATCGTAATCGTAATTGGTCAAGTGTAGCCCACCCCATGCAGAAATTTTTTGGGGACTCCCCAGATCCTACCAGATCCCTATGGGGATTTGATAGGGATACCCCAAGTAAGGAGTCCACACTGGAATCCAAATAGATTTGTTGGGGATTCCCCAGGTTCTACCAGATCCTTATGGGGATTTGATATGGACACCCCAGGTAGGGAGACCACATTAGAATCCAAATGGATCCTGGGCTGTTTCCAGATTAACGTGGTTTGAGAATTTTTTACTAGAAATTATATAAAATAGGATTTCGCGACGCTCTGTAAAAAATTATTCTTTGATGGTCCCGTGCACAGATTTGCTTAGGAGTTTCAAGATGCACCAACGTGTTTCTAGGAATTTGTTAGGATATCGAATAATACAATATATAATTATATTCTTTAGTAACTTCTTTACTTTAGTGCTTAACCATATTGTATATTTATAGTTTGTTATGGGCTAGCATTTTTTATACGAATAAAAAAGCTTGTTATAAATTTTAACATGCACACTTTTTGAATTTTTAATACTTGTGCGCATAAAAATTTGTTTTGGACGTGACGGCAATCGGGTTACGATTGCGTCTGCGGTTTATCGCTGTGGGTGTGGAGTTTTGTTAGAGCGGCTTAAATGAGGTTTTAAAAAAAAATTAAATGTAAGTATGAAATCATATTTTTATAAACATGATATCTATTACACATTCGCTTAAGTTTGTAGCCCGTAACATCAATTTCCACCCGACCCGGTGGATTTTTCATCGGGATCCAATAGGGATTCCCCATCGGGATCTAACAGGGATTCCTTGTCGGGAGCCAATAGGAATTCCCTATCGGGATCCAATAAGGATTCAGAAAATCGCTTCCGACAAAAGAAAGACGTTGGGCGATAGAACATAAGCGGCGCAGGGTACATATATATTCGTGTCGTCGTTGAAAAGCGCGCGACGATCGAGTTACTGCGCAATCGCGATCGTAAAATTTATTTACTCCAAACACGGAATGTTTGTTACATTCCAATGATGCAAGCATCAACCTTATTAAAGTGTTTAAATTTTATATAATATGAAAAGTATTCAAAGAATATCCCGCCCATAACTGCACAAGTATTTTTGCTTAATAATAGTATAAAAAGTGTATAAAAACTACGTTACAGCATAAGAAGTATTTAAAGTATTTTTAAAAAGTTCATAAAGTATAAAAAGTACTCGAAGATATAGATATAAGATATAAGTATTCGAAGAATACTATACAAAGCACTATAAATATTCAGTATGGGTAAACAATTTAAAAAAAACAAAATAAGTATATTGTGGTATTCGATATGTACTCCTTTGTAAACAATAAATTGATCTCTTTAGTGTATCGATGCTTTTATTTTTTGTAGCATTTTGGGCTTACAGAATGCGATATGATCGATCAAGCATCGTATCGGATTCCGTTCAATACTGTGGGGAAGCTGTAAGATTCTTACATTGGATTCCGATGGGAAATCCCTATTGGATCCTAATAGGGAATCCCTATGGAATCCCTATTGGATCCTAATAGGGAATCCCTATGGAATCCCTATGGAATCCCGATAGGAAACCCTACTGGATCCCGATGGGAATCCCTTTTGGATCCCAATGGGAATCCCTTTTGGATCCCGATGGGGAGTCCCTCTTGGAATCCAATGTACGAGCGTGACGTTTCCTGATAGGGATCCAATGGGGTGTCCCGTTGGATCCCTATCAGGGAGTAGGGAGAAGTAGGGGAATCCTATAGGATTCCAAACACAATTTCTACCTGGGACCCAAGCCATCTGCCATCGACTGGAACAAGTGATAGTCTGAAAGGGCCAGGTCTGGCGAATACGGCGGCTGCGGTAGCCGATTCCATTTCAGTGTTTCTATGGTGTTCTGGGCGATGGAATTGCGATGGCACGGAGCGTTGTCGTGCTGCAATATCACACGTTCGTATCTCGTGTCCCATTCTGGCGGTTTTCGAGCAATGCTTGGTTCAAATTGATTAGTTGTTGTCGGTAGCGATGCCCATTGACAGTTTCGCCCGGTTTCAGCAGCTCATAGTACACGATTCCTTTCCGGTCCCACCAAACGCAGAGCATTTTCTTTTTTCTAAAGCGATTTGGCCGTGCCGTCGATGTTGACGCTTCGTCAAGTGAAAGCCACGATTTTCTGCGTTTGGGACTCTCGAAATATATCCATGTTTCATCACCAGTAACAATTCGATGCAGGAAACTCTTTCTGTTCTGCCGCAAAAGCAACATTTTGGAAGTGGTTCTTCGATTTTCCATTTGTCGCTCACAAGGAGACGTCACGACCGTGGGGTCGGGGATTAGGCCGAATTTTTTTGTGGTGAAAAAGGACCCCTTGCACCTCACGTGGTTAAAGTAGTAGGACGAACTACTCGGAAAATTCCGTGAAAAATCGATTCAAAGTTTCTTAGGCGCCTTATGAGTTTAAAATGTCAGGCACTTGTCGAGCCGCCGTCTAGCCTAGACGGTTAGGGCCCGGTCTTGTGCGCCGGAGGTCTCAGGTTCGATTCCTCCATCGGATCTTATTTTTTTTTTTTTTTTTGTTATTCCAACAATTATTCAAAACGACTCTTATTCCTACGTTATTTTTCAAAATTTATTTACATTATTTTTTTATATTATTTTAATTTTTTTTTAATTATACAATTTGTATAATTGTATATTATATACAAAAACCGCAGTAGTCATTATCGTAGAAACAAACAAAGCAATAATTTTTGCGACATCTTGTGCAACATATAAAAGCGATTTTTTTACAACCGCAGGAAGTTTGCGATATATCCGTACAAAAACATGTCCCATTAATATTCATGAAAATGTTTCTAGTAACTGATAATTTTGAGGAAAACCAGGCGTATTGAATCATGTCTCGGAATAATGGTGACGATAATTGATGTTGAATTATTGAATGCATTTTTATACAATCTTCCTGGGAATTAATTTCACGATTCTGCTTGTATAAAAATCCGATTGTATAAAAATCCATTCGATAATTCACCATCAATTATCGTCGCCGATATTCCGAGACATGATTCAATACGACTGGTTCGCCGGAAAATGATCAGTTACTAGAAACATTTTCATAAATGTTAATGGGACATGATTTTGTAAGGATGCATCGCAAACTCCCTGCGATTGTAAAAAATCCGCTTTCATATGTTGCGCAAGATGGCGCAAAAATGATTGCTTTGTTTGTTTCTACGATAATTACTACAGCGGTTTTTGTATATAATTATTATATGAATAAAAATTGAATTTTTCCTAATCGACTTTGTTATTCTCATTAAAAACCCAATGTTCCTCCTCATATACTTTCCAATGAAAAATATAAAAAAACCCACTGTTATGAATTGTTTTATTGGAAAAAAAGAAAATAATTTGAAAAAAATGTAAATAATTTCAAAAAAATATTGTACTAAATTAAGAAAAATAATGTAGGTATGAGAAACGTTTTGAATAATTGTTGCGATAACAAAAAAAAAAAAATAAGATCCGAAGGAGGAATCAAACCAGAGACCTCCGGCGCAAAAGACCGAGCCCTAACCGTCCAGACTACCCAGGTAGGAAATCCACAGGCTGACGATAGAAACAAGCTTGTGCGAGCCTTGTTTCACCGTGCCTGAGTGAGACAGACCTGGGCCAGGTTTCTTTGCATCGTTTGGAGCAGCCTGGAACCAAGACTGGCTGCTTAGCCTAAACTCAGGGTTATTTCAAGCTTTATTCAGCCGGTGAATTTTAAGGCTAAAAAATCAAGGCTGGATACAGGCTTGTTTCAGGTTGTGATAAAAACAAAAGTTACAAATAATATTTTTTCTGTACTTTTATGAAAAAAAAAATTTAGCAATAAATGCGAGAATATTTTGAAATTGTGTATCTACAAAAAAAATTACGCTACTGACATTTTACTTCGTCCTCTATCTTAATTTTCTAAATCATTTTGACGCAATAAACATTCTTTACAAATTTATTAAATTTACCCCAATCTGGAATATAGAAAACTAAAAACAGGCCTCATATAGCCTCAAGAAGAGTTTGGGATAAGCCTGGTCATAAATGATCGTGAAGGCTTCATTAAGGCTCGTTTTGGGCCTTGTTGTTTCGTCTTTTCAGGCTCAGTACAGGCTTTTCTACCAGCCTTTGGTCAAGCCTGTGTGCAAGAGCCTGAAACCGCGTTATCATTCAGAGGTTCAGCTAGGCCTGAAATCAGGCTGGTGCTGAGCCTGAATTAAAACATGTGAGCCTTGTTTCAGAGCTTGGCGAGCCCTTTTTTCATCGTCAATTCCTACCTGGGTAGACGGCGGCTCAACAAATGTATGACATTTTAAACTCATAAGGCGCGTAAGAAACTTTGAATCGATTTTTCTCGGAATTTTCCGAGTGGTGCGTCCTGCTACTTTAACCACGTGAGGTGCTAGGGGTTCTCTTTCACCACAAAAAAATTCGGCCAAATCCCCGACCCCACGGTCGTGCCGTCTCCTTGTCAGTCAACGCATGTGGCACCCACTTACCTTCCTTATGAATTTTTCCTATGGCGTGCAAATGTTTCGAAATCCATTGCCGAGTCACATTTAATGCCTCGGCAAGTTAATCGTTTGTTTGAGTGTCATCTTCATCCAATAGCCCTTGCAGATCGGCGTCCGCAAATGATTGCGGTGTTCCCGAGCGCTCTTTGTCCCCAGTCTCAAAATCGCCACTTCTGAACCGCTTGAACCAATCTTCGCACGTTTTTTTTTTATGGTATATGTTCGCCGTAGGCCTCCACAAGTAACCGTCGTGCTTCAGCTGCTGTTTTTTTTAGGTTGAAGCAGAAAAGCAATGCTTCTCGCAAATAATGTTTCTTTGGCACAAACTTTGACATTTTCGAGGTTAGAAAAAAGGTCGTTGTGTTGCGATATTTATTTATATTACGACTGGGTATTCTTACCAGACGTCCAAGCTATAAAGACACCCAATTTCAGACCTGTTTGCCGACTACATGCGTCGCTAGCGCCATCCATGTGTGAAACCCGAGAACTTTGTTGCGCACCTAGTACCCCACTGAATAACGGGAAAAATCGATGCTTTTAGAATATATTTATCTATATTGATCGGAGCGATGAAAAGGACGGGTTATCCATGTTAATATTTTTTTAAAAAGTATCCTTATTCGTCCTTTCGTTTTGGGCAATTGTCATTTTTGTTGTCTCTCATCAGGCTGCAGGCACGTTCGGGGCACGATAAAACAATTACATTTTACATAAAATCATAAATCGACGTTTGGCTCGTGCAAGCCGTGTGTTTTCGCTCGTCCGGTCGATTAACGCCAAAATTCATCCTGTATATGCGAGGGCTTCGGTCTGGCCACCCACCGGTTACATCGCGTCAACCGAGAGACGGCGAGAGAAATTGTTACGGGGATCGTGATCGCGGGGGTGGCATCCGAGATTGGAAAATTCTCCAATTTTGTCGACGATTGTTTACTATGACCGAATAAATACGTAATCAAATATTTGATGTTTCACGACAGCATAACAAAAAGCGAAGAACGGAGGGTGCGAGAGGGAGGAAGAGACAGAGAAAAACGGAAGAAGATAAAAGCGCTGATGGTAGCAAATTTCGGATTGTTACAATGGCAGTTAGAAGATTCAATTGATTCCTGTGCGTCCTGTGTATATATATATATATATATATATATATATATATATATATATATATATATATATACACACAAACTGCATGCCTGCTCGGGGAGTGATTATTACTGTTCAGATCTAGTCCTGTGAATACTGGGCACATGAAAAAGTGAATCGGCGACAACATGAGGAAGAAATAGAATCTCTCGGATCACTACCAAATATTTGGTAGTAATCCGAGATATTTAGATTTGTATCATCGATACTGACCTTGAACGACTTTGACCGCCTAATGTTTTTTATGAGGCTTGAGGTGCTCCACAAGATGGTTGGAAAAAAATGTACCATTCCATTTTAAAAAGTGGAGTTGACCTTGACGTAGCTTCAGCGCCTCCACCGGATCACTACCAAATATTTCGTAGTGATCCGAGATAATTTAGATTTGTATCATCGATACTGACCTTGAATGACCTTCAACGACTTTGACCACCGAATGTTTTTTATGCGGCTTGAGGTGCTCCACAAGATAGTTGGAAAGAAAATGTAACATTCCATTTAAAAAAGTGGAGTTGACCTTGACGTAGATTCAGCGCCTCTACCGACAAAAAACATAGGGTGGTCCAGTATGACGGCCTTCTCGAACACTCAAACTTTTGTCTGAAACATTTGTGGATATGATCAATAGTTTGAGTGCCATTGCTCTGTAACACTTTATGTGCCTCACCCTATATAATAATATTATGCTATATATAATAATAATTATAATAGATTTAAATTAATATAATACACACATTTATATAATTATTCAAAATAATTATACAATTAGATATTTAATTGTATATATATTTTTTCCCGAGCTCTAACGTATACCCTTCCGGGCTTTCACGTATTACCCTTCGCAATTGAACCTTTCCGACTGGAAATGTTGTTCCGGCAGCCAGATCACTGATCAGGCAGATTTCAAGATACGGTCCGGAGTACCGTAGAAACGCCTGCCTGATGTGTGCTGGATATCCACTGTATCAGTGAAACCGGAGAACGGGTGTAATAAAAAAAAGTGATCAGCCCTGAATCAGACAATCTTGCGATGGTCTTGTTAAAGCGCCGAAGACATTACTTTCCTTTTATTTATTTTTATCATCATCAAACGGAAATCAATCAAATCAATAAAATAAAATTTTATTAACACAACCTAAATTTTTTTGTTTTGCAAAATCATCATCAGGACCCTAATGAGAATATGTAAAAACCTGCAAGTTATTTTCACAGCGTAAGTAGGCAAAAAAATTGGGTAGAAAAAATGATTGTCGCATTGCCACGATGCAAACTTCAACGTTATGAATAAAATTGTTGACATTCTTTGGAATAGAATTAGAATGATGAAAATGTGTAAGGAAAAAAAATTTACACAAGTGTTGGAATGGCTAAGTAGGTAGCACGCTCAGCTCTAGAATTAGAAGACGTAGGTTCAATCCCGAGGGTAGGTAAAAAAAAGTCTAACGAGGCAGAATACTTTTTATTCCAATAATCATATAGGCAGGTTCACAAATAAAGCATATGGGAACAAAAAATACTACTAGCATTTTTTTATTTGTAATTTTTTTTTTTTTTTTTTTTTATTTCAGACATAGATACGGCAACCGGATCAGGGCCTGAAAAGATATACTGATAAATTACGTTACCGACATCCGCGTCATGGCCGGATGCAAAAAAGCTTTTCACACCCGGTGAAGCCGGGATGCGGCGGCGTGTACCGTGCCGTGGTACGGAATACGGAATGCCGGAACCAGCCCTAGTCGGCCGAATAGCAACATTTTCCTATCACTCTGTACCCGCACTGCGCTGATATATAATAATAAGGGTGTAGGTAGGGTGTCTCAAAATGACCTGACATTTAAACTTATTAATGAAACGTATTATTTATTTAAAAAAATAGGAATATTTTTATTCCGATATAAAGTGCGAACGTGGAGGTTATGTGGGAATAACAATATCCAATAAATGGCCGCCTCGTTCCTGTTTGGAAACGTTCACTCTTTTGAAGAAATTCTCCATAACATTTTGGCATAATTGCGGACGAATTTCGTTAATGGTGCGTCCAATTGCTTCCTTGAGCCCCGGAATGGTCTGTGGATCATTGGCATACACTTTTCCTTTCGAAAAACCTAAAAGAAAGAAGTTCATTGGCGTCAAATCGCACGAACTTGGTTGTTAATTCACATTGCCGCGGCGCGAGATAACACGAACATGAAACTTCATCTACAATAACTACATTGTTTCGCCCGCTGTGTGGCGGGTTGCACCATTTTGTTGAAAGAATATGTCTTCCAAGTCAATGCCGTTTATGCCATTTATCGGATTTGTGTTCCACACAGAACCTCCATGTTTGTACGTTATGTTAAAATAAAAATATTCGTACTTTTGTTATTAATATTATTATTATCACCATTGTGTAAATTATAAAAATAAAAAGTTCATATATATATATATATATATATATATGTATGTATGTATGTATATACATTAGACTGATTCAAAAAAAAAAAAATTTTCTGGATTCTCGTGCTATTGTTGGGCACTGATAAAACAAAATTTCTCTAAAAAGATGGGCGCGGTCACTCAATTTTTAGAGGTGGCTATCTTGACTTTTTTGTATTTGAATTTTTTTTAACGAACGTATTGCATTTAAACATAGTCATGGCTTCGGATTACGGATAAAAATCGGAAAAGTTTTGAGTTTGTTCTTTTACAAGCATAACAGAGAAAAACTGACCATACGTCGAAGTGCACACGAAACGATGAAAGAAATTTTCGAACAATGGAAATTTGCTGAAATTCCAACGCGTCGATTGAATAACGCAATCTTGAAATCAATAAAACTCCATCTAGTCTGGAAACAACTTTTAAAAAATCGAGTTAAAAAGAATTTGCCGTCACAAATATCGAAGGAGCGTAAATTTAAGAGAGATTTGGACAAACTGTTCAACGTTGCACATTTTCGTTCTGCCCAAAATGTTAACGAACTTGAGAATGGCTGGGAAGAAATGTAAATGAGTTTGAAGATAATATAAGCGTAGCATTTTGAAAATGTAAATATACGATTCATGAATAAAAGCTTATAATTTAATTTTTCGTAAAAAGTGCGAAATGTTAATGCGGATAAATAAATCTACATGAATAACGAGAGTAGTATAGACGCCATTATTGATCTACCTGGATTTGAATTGTGAATATTGCACCCTTTTCAAATTGTTAGAGTTTATTTTTGTTACGAAACAGCTGCTGGATGTGATTTTTATCCGTAATCCGAAGCCATGACTATGCTTAAATGCAATACGTTTGTTAAAAAAATTCAAATACAAAAAAGTCGAGATAGCCACCTCTAAAAATTGAGTGACCGCGCCCATCTTTTTAGAGAAATTTTGTTTTATCAGTGCCCAACAATAGCACGAGAATCCAGAAGGAATTTTTTTTTTTGAATCAGTCTAATATACATATATATACATATACTGGAGTGGCTCAAATTTGAGCTCTATTTTATTTTTATTTTCCTCACCATGCAATTATCTCCTTTAAAAAAGACAAAAATTGCCACGGAAGCTGCGAGCGGTCAAAAAATATTTAGAGGTCGCTCTAGCCTCCAAAAAATGCAAGTTTTCATTAAAAGATCGATTTTTTTCCGTCCATGTCTCACCCATGAAGTTTACGCTTTATAATTTTTTAATTAACCTTGCGTAAGCTATCTCCGGCCAATGTATATTTAGTGGTCCCTCAAGGGTTTTGAAATCCAGAATTTCCGCCAAAAAATAAATTCGCATGCACTGTAATACCTTGTGGCATAAAAACTAAATAAGAAGCGGTGTGTTACATTTTGTGAATAATTTATTAAAATCATTGATAACAAACACCAACTAGACGACGTGTGTTATTATGTATTATTGTATTGCAGAGTACAGAATACAGAGTTATGCATTACTGCGTATTATTGTCACAGAGTACAGCTAGGATTGGTCCGCAGTTTGACTAACGAGACCAACTGTGGAACGCAGTACGGTGCGCGGAAAACTTTTTTAAAAGCGAAAGCGGATTGATTGTTTTAAAAATTTGGAGATTTCGAAGCTCTTGAGTGACCACCAAATATTCATTGGCCGGCTAGAGCTTTCGCGAGGTTAATTTAAAAATTACAAAGCGTAAAATCCGTGGTTGAGAAGTGGACGAAAAAAAAAATATTTTTTCATGAAAATTAGAATTTTCGGGAGGCTTGAGCGACCTCTAAATATTTGTTGACCACTCGCAGCTTTCGCGACAATTTTTTTCTTCTTTGAACAAGATTATTGGGTGGTGAGAGAAGGGGAAAGAAATAGAGCTCACACTTGTGCCACCCTAATATATACACACGCACCCACATACGGGGTGACACTAAAAAATAGAAATCTTGCGATCGATTGGTAAAAAAATAAACATTTACAAATTTCTCCCATCCCCAAATCGGTAAAAAACAATAATCAAATCAACATCGGTAAAAAGAGATGTATTTGTGTATAGACCGGATTTATCACATGTGTGTGCGTGCGAGCGTGTGTGTGTGTGTGCGTGTGTGTGTGTGTGTGTGCGCGTACGTGTGTGTGTGTACGTGTGTGTGTGTGTACGTGTGTGTGTGTGTGTGTGTGTGTGTGTGTGTGTGTGTGTGTGTGTGTGTGTGTGTGTGTGCGTGCGTGCGTGCGTGCGTGTGTGTGTGTGTGTGTGTGTGTGTGTGTGCGTGCGTATGCGTGCGCGTGTGTGTGTGTGTGTGTGTGTGTGTGTGCGTGTGTGTGTGTGCGCGCGTGTGTGGGTGTGTGGGTGTGTGTGTGTGTGTGTGTGTGTGTGTGTGTGTGTGTGTGTGTGTGTGTGTCTGTGTGTGAATGGCGGCTGGAAGTCCAGTTTATGCCATAGTACCACGCTCGTTTCATTACTCTTTAGTGTAGGAAAGAACAACAAGCTCGACGCCGGTATGGTGGGGCACGGGCGAGTACAAGAGTTGGTGGAGGATGGAATCGAGCATTTCTGTTGAGTGCTTACGTGACGTACTTGACGTGCAGTATACTTTTTCGTACGCGAATGGCTATATATGCGGTGATGCACTTGCTCACATGGGCGCACGTATAGATATTTTTCTGTACGAACAAACAGCGGGAAATGGTTTATCATAGACAGTAGTACTTACGATCTTCCATCGCCTTCCTTCGTCATACTGTCAGCATCTCACTGTTTGCTGTTCTCTCTCTCTCTTTCTCTCCCTCCCTCCCTCCCTCTCTCCCTTCCTCCCTCCCTCCCTCCCTCCCGCACCCGACGTTATCGTTCCATCTCAAATGAATCATGGCCACAGGTGAGGTTTTTTGTGAACGACTCACTACTGATTTACGACCTGGTATTGAAAATATTTGTCTTTGATTACAATTATACACACGGAGACAAATACGTCCTCAAATTCTAACGCTGGTTGCCAGAATTCTAATATTCAGTGCTAGAAAAGTATAGCAATTTACTGCCAGTCCGGAATTCTAAGACTTGTTATTGAAGTGTAAAAACGATTCTCACACCGTATAGTAAAAATGATGCGTGCATATTACATTTGAAACTATTCTCGCATAGGCGCGAGTGGTATATGCTATATTTTCATATGGATTTTACTATACGTATAGCATGAATCTTCGTGTATGTATAGATTTCACTATACGCATAGCATAAATCATCGGCGTATAGCGAAAAATATTACGAAGTTATTAGTAAAATGTAACTCTTTATACCGTACTTTTTGTAGATTACTGGAAACTAATTGTTCCAATCACGTAGGTAAAATATTTTTTTTTAATACTACAAATAATCACAATATGCCGAATAAAATGAATTATTTGTATCATTTAACGTGCCATATCGTAGATTAAAATTTAGATTTCTTCATTATTACTATACCATAATTACAATTTTTATCTTCCATTCAATACTTTTTGATATTTAATATTTTTTTTTAGAAGCATACACTGTAAAAAATTTCTGTATAAAAATTAATACACAAGTGTAGGAAGTTTTTATGCGGATACCGCTTATGAAATTTCAGATACGATTTTGAAAATCCAAAACAGGTTATTTAAAAAATGAAAGTGTAGCTCCGTAATATTAATATACTTGTGCGTTTGAAACATAATGCACGTGTAAAGAAATAATCACATCCAAGTATATTGAAATCAAGAACCATTTGCTGATATCAAAATACGAGTGTATATTAAATTTAAGAACCATTTGCCAATATCAGCATACGGGTGTGTATTAATTTCACGGAAACAAAGTATTACCTTTAATGTACACAGTAAAAAGCTTCTGTGTAAAAATTAATACACAAGTGTATGATGTTTTTATGGGGACGCCGTTTGTTAAATTTCAGATAATATTTTGAAAATCCAAAGCAGGTTATTTAAAAATTAAAGTGTAGCTCCGTAATATTAATATACTTGTGGGTTTGAAAAATAATGCACGTGTAAAGAAATAATTACATCCAAGTATATTGAAATCAAGAACCATTTGCTGATATCAATATACGAGTGTATATTAAATTCGTTCGTATATTAAGTTCGGAAAATTCAATTCTTTTGTGCCTTAAATGTAGTGTAAATTTAATATAATTTTCACATTGTTTCATGTGATCTTCATCAGCGTTTATGAATTTTTTTTCCATTCCAGTTTCGCACTTTAAAATAAATTTGTTGTGATCATGCATTGTACGTATCGTAAAATTCAGTTTCACATACATTATATTTTCCAGGCTGCTGTAAATAAATTTCAAACTTGTTTTGTATTATCAATGCTCTGTTTTTTATAGTTGATTTATTATACATCTGTAGTAATTTTCAATTGACGACACGGGTAATGCAATACATTTTCCACAAATTTACAAACTTGTCATTGAAATTCCATGTTGCATCTATTAAATTCTATATCCACGTTAGAATTTCATGTACCTGTTTTAAATTTACGGTACAAGTGTTTCAAATTTAATTCCATCTACTAAGTTCGCAAAATTGAATTCCTTTTTATTTTAAATGTACTATAAATTTCATGTCATTTTTTACAGTGTTGTTAAAGAAATTCTGATACATTTTGTATTGACGTAATAGATTTGAATGATAGAAATTCATATAATTCTAATAATAATAAAGTTATCGAATCAATTCTATTGGAAGTACAAATAAGTATCCGCTGTTTGATAAAAGATGGCCCCACCAGAAGGTTGTTGTTGAAATTGTCAGATGTAAAAGATCATGTCGCAAGGTTGGACATCTGGCAAGACTATAACCTTGAAATATTAGCGATTTTGCATCAGCATCGTCATTTGCGGGAACTTTTGATTTTCTTCTTTAATTCGACGAAATCTGCAGCTGAGGCGCATCGATTGCTTGTAGAAGCATATGGTGAGGCTGCTTTGAGCGAAAGAAGTTGTCGTGGCTGGTTTACAAAGTTTAAGAACGGTGAGTTTGACGTCGAAGTCAAAGAACCTAATGCTGCTTGCCAGGCATAAGCGATGAGGTCACTCATAACACTCAATTGGGACATTTTACCCTGCCCGCCGTATTCACCAGACATTGCGCCCTCTGGCTATCATTTATTTCAATCGATGACGCACGGCCTGTCTGAGCAGCAATTCACATCATATGAAGAGATAAAAAATTGGGTCGATTTGTGGATAGCCTGAAAAAATGAAGCGTTCTTCCGGCGCGGTATTCGTATGCTACCAGAAAGATGGGAAAAAGTAGTGGCTAGCGATGGACAATACTTTGAATAAAACAAAACGTACCGTTTTTTTTTTCACAATAAATGCCCACTTTTTGATAATGAACGGCAGAGACTTAATAATTGGAATAGTAATAAATTTTTGAAAGAAATTCTCAAAAGTTATGTTTTTTTGTTGGTAGTACCGAAAAATCAGGAACGCGCACCGGTCCTTTTGGAAATATGCGTACACTGATCGCACACACATGTATATATATATTGTGAGACTTTTGGGTTGTCATGACAATAATAGAAAAAGCGAGAATAACAATAATCGAGCTCAGATTTACAACACGACTCCTGCACGCAAGATGTATTAGTCCAAGTTAATAAATACGAACCGCGTTATTTTCTAAGAAGTATAATTATTATTTCCTCAAATCGCTCGACCATCCCCACAGTATATTGTAACGTGGCAAAATTTGAGCCATTGGTTCACGGGCTGAGAGGTCTCCGCCGAGTTCTTCGGTTTTTCCTCTCTTAGCTGAGTTTTATTATTTAAATAAAATTCGTAGACTTTGGTACCCGGATATCTCGAATTTTGAGATGAACTTAATTTTTTTTTGTTTTATTTCCTCCGGATACCGACGTTAATTCCACCCAGCCCCTCTCCGGTTTACGAAAGCTGCAGCTAGCCGTCAGCTAATCAACTTCGTCGAATTTTCTCTGGAGCGTTGCGCGCCTGACGTCGATCCCGCAAGAGAAAATAAAAAGGGGAAAATTATTACGACATTTTGTGGCTCGAGGTTGAGGGTTTTTGCGCGGGTAAATTCGGTGTTAAGAATTTATGCTATAATATATATATATATATTAGGGTGTGAGGAAAAAAATCGATACTTTTTTTTTCGGTTGCATCCACTAAAAAAAGGTGAATTAAGGTAAAAAAAGAAGAATCCTCGAAGGAGAGCTCACAAAAAAATTATTTCGAATGGCGCATTGCGTTTGAATATTTTCCATAAGAATAACACAGGAAAATATTGGCACTTCTGAACGTCTTAGTAAAACTCTTCAGAAAAAAATCTCACAAAAATGTCATTAAGATATTCTGATAGAGAATTGAATTCCCTACAAAAAAAGTTCCTACGAATAATTAGCTTAGAACAACCGTTCAAGTGGTATCGCTGTCTGAAATTAAATTTTTTATTTAAGCGACGTGCGCGCCATGGCACACGCTGCGAGTGATTTTGCACTCGTAGTGCAAAATCACAAGCTTCACACTAAGGCCACGAACGGGAAACCGCTACATTTTCCCCTCATTTTGGCCTCGAATCAAGATCTGTCACTGCTACAAAATTTCATTCGTTATTGCAAAGTGAATCCTGTAGTAGGGGAGGCTGCCTCGAAAAAATTAGCTAGTCACTTGTGGTACTTTAACGAGAAAATTGTTGCTTTGTCGTTTTTTGACAATGCTGTGCCGATAAGGGTGAAGGCAAAAATAGTACAAGCTCTGCAATCTCGAGAAAAATCCAAAAATCCTTCCGAGTGAGTAATTGTTAAAAAAAGTGATTGGGAAATGGTGCTGAAAAAAGACATAAGCGATTTCGTCACTCAAGAATCCTTATTTCTTTTCCAGCAATTCAATTTACCTCATGATTTTTTGAGAGTAAATATTGAATTATGGCCGGAAAATGCCATTTATTTAAGTTGCTTAGATTTTTTTAACCCAAAAGTCGTTAATAACGTAGCCGAACGTCGTGTCACTTTGATAGAAGCATCAAAGTGACACGTTCATTAACAAAAAACTTCGTTCATTAACAAAAAACGAAGAGCAGCTACAATATTTATTGGGTGTAGTGCAAAATCATCGACAGAAATACCCTAATTGCAACAAACAGACTCTTAAGAAAAGGAACGATGATTATCAAGCATTATAATCTAAAAACAAATTATTTTATCTTATTAAACCAAATTAATTGACTAAAACTTTTCGAAACACGATCAATGATGGACGTCGTTTCTTTTATATTTCTTGTTGTACTTGATTCTTTTTTGTATCAGAGAAATATTGTGAGAACGATTCCATGCAAATTGTATGTTAGAGCAGAACAATCTCTACAAAAAAAACCCCAAAAAGTTTTTTCGTAAAGCGAAAAATTCGATTTTTACAGCCTTTCGAATTATTTTTTTTCTATTAATTCAATTTCAGACAGCGATTCCACTTGAACGGTTGTTCTGAGCTAATTTTTCGTAAAAACTTTTTTGTTGGAAATTCGTTTCTCCATGAGAATATGTTAATGACATCTTTGTGTGATTTTTTCCTGACGAGTTGCACTACCACATTCAGAAATCCCAATATTTTCCTGGGTTATTCTTATGGAAAATATTCAAATGCAATGCGCCATTCGAAATAATTTTTTTGTGAGCTCTCCTTCGAGGATTCTTCATTTTTTACCTTAATTCACCTTTTTTTGGTGGATGCAACCGAAAAAAAAAGTATCGATTTTTTTCCGCACACCCTAATATATATATATATATATATATATATACAGTCGAACCTCGATATAACCGAATCCTTGATATAACGAAGATTTGTCTATGCCCTTCCAATAGACACCAGAAATATTTATACAACAACATAATAATATACATTGCGCCCTAATTGCTAATCGCTTGTAAAAATGGCTCTAAATTGAACCTTTCTTTCGTTAAAAAATATCCCTATATTTATACGACTAATTATTTTTTTAAAGAACATTTTAAACAAGATGATCTCGATGCAACGAAACCTCGATATAACGAACTTTCCTAGAGATTCGCTATATCTAAGTTCGACTGTGTGTATATATATACAGGGTATCCCTCTTATCTCTGCCACCCGAAATAACTCGGTAATTACCAACGTCACAAAAAAAAAAGTTCTAGACAAAAGTCGTACGGTGTAAAGGGTGCCATCGAATGCAACCAATTTTGTTTATTTCGGTGGAGGCACTGACCCACAGTGAAGGTCACCTCCACTTTTTGAAACGGAATGGTATATTTTTTTTAATCATCTTGTGGAGCACTTCGAGCCGCATAAACGACACTAGGGGCCCAAAGTGGTTCAAGGTCATTCAAAGTCAGTATCGATGATACAGATCTAAATATCTCGGATCGACGTATTTGATAGTGATCCGCGATATTTAGATTTGTATTTCCTTTTTTATAGGTGACCTTGAATGACCTTGAACAAATTTGACCCCCTAATGTTTTTATGCAGCTTGAGGTGCTCCACAAGATGGTCGACAGAAAGACGTACCATTCCATTTTAAAAAGTGGAGGTGACCTTCACTGTGCGTCAGTGCCTCAAACGAAAACAAAAAAAAAATTGGCCGCATTTGATGGCCCTCTTCACACCGGACAACTTTTGTCTGGAATATTTTTTCGGGACGTCGATAATTACTGAGGTATTTTTGGTGGCAAGGAAAAGAGGCACATACTGTATATATCTATACGTGTGTGTATGTGCGCGCGTGCGTGTGTGTATCTATGTTTGTGTACGTGTGGGGCTTCATACATGGGCATAAAGACATATTTCTCGCACCCTTTCGTTAACGTCCCTCGAAGCAACCCCGTCTATGACTCTCGTGTCACCCGCACAATGTCTCACGGAACCTTGCGGTAGGAATAGCTATGCAAACGTGGCGTGTACACACAGACGCCTTGCACATCTTTGGTTGGTTCGGTAGAGCTTAACACTGTCGACAGTTGGTACTACTACGGTACGAAAGGTTGAGAGAGAACATTGTTGTTCTATCCTTCCTCGTTCTTTCCTTCTCCCTCTCTTTCTCCGTTGAACCACCTCTGTCCCGCTACCTTCCATTCGCCTCTTCCCCCTCTAGCCCTTTACCCCGCCCCCTTTCCCTCTCTGTCGTCCTTTAATTCGTTCGTCCTTCATCCCGCTTGATCGCTCTTAACACAGGGTGCATATATTTCGCACTGCTTTGTATACAAACACACCTCCGACAATGAAATTGTTTACTCGAACCTCGTATAAACGTTGTTTCTGCGCCCTCTCCCGTGTGGCGCAGAAATATTTGTACACTTCTGAGCGAGGATCAGACCAACGCGAATTTACGTAAGCTCGAGCGGTGTGAAGGCCTCGCCTGACGCGTACAGCACCAGCAGTGCGATTCTTTAAGGCGTTATAGGCACTTGTAGCGCAAAAAAAGGCCTTTTTCATGAATTTTTAAAAAGAAAACTACAAAACTTTTTTAATCGATCAATATACCATCTTAAAGAACACATCTTGAAGAACTTTCAGTAATTTTTTTATTGAAAAATATTACATTGTTTAGTGGCAAATGGCCGTCAATGAAATAATGTTTTTATATACACGGTTTGCGGTGACCAACATTGCGGCGAAGTGGATCATATGAAAAAAAAAATGCGGATGGATTTAGTCAAATAAAATTATAAACTAGTCTTTAATTGAAGGATTTTAAAAAATATTCATTTTTCACAAAATGGCGGACAGTCAAAGTTAATGGTTCGATTTTAACGAAAAAAACGGCCATTTTTTTCGAAAAAAAAATCGCACGATTAAAGACTACATTTTTATGTATTAAATAAGCCTGCAACATTTCAAGAAGATCGGTTCATTAGTGTTCGAGTAATCTTGGTCACCGACTTCAGAAATGCCATTTTAAGAAAAACGCGTTTAAAGTTTCAATTTCCGGTCGTTTACACAACGGATTCTTCTCTTTTAACGCTCATATCTCAGTCAATTTTGTTCGGATCGACTTGAAATTTTCACGACATATTCTCCGATACTTATACTTCAAAAAAATGCAATAAAAAAATCGATTTCTTCAAAATCGCAAGTGGGGGTAACCCTTTAACTCGTTGTAACTCGGTAGCGACAGTTTTCGTCATCGTTAGCTAGCGACAGCCGATCGCGTGCACGACCAAAGAAGAAAGGGGGCCTCTTATTGGCTGTCGCTAGCTAACGACCATGAAAACTGTCGCTCCCCAGTTACACCGAGTTACAGAATCACGCTACAGTAACGCGGCAGTGGTAGTTGCTTCTCCGGTGTGCCGCTAGGTGGCTCACGGCGACTCGCCTCTCGCAGGCAGAACGTAGTCGCTGTAACTACAAGTTACTTCACTTTGATATGTGCTGCAGACTTCTCGAGATATTCATACGGGGGTATTTTTTGTTCTTTTCTCTCATAGCTGTCGGTTGATCGATGTGGGAAAATAAATATCTACATTTATTTTGGTCATGGCGGAGCATCGAACATAGCAGATTTTCAGTCGAAATGAAGATATTTAAAAAAGTAACGAAATATGCAAAACATAGATGCCGTTTGGAAACTCAGTGTTATGCGGATGTCAAGAGTCCTCGTTAGAGTTTATTTCGTTCCGGTGTTGCGAATGCGACGAGGGCATAGAGGACGGAACGTGAATTCGAGGATAGGGAGAGTAGACATGAGCAAAAACATGTGTTTCTGGCAATGCACACATACGCACACAACCAGTCCGATGTGTCTAATATGTGATACGGGAACGGAGCGTTTGGGCTATTTAGTTTTGCTGTGCAGGTTACACGTGTGGGTCTACGGGGACGTAGAGAGGGTACTGTATTTCTCTCGCCACTGGGGCTGGCTGGTTCACGTCGAGAACGACGCCGATTATCGGTCGATCGAACAACCGAATTTTCCGGTACGACCGGACGAGTGGAGACCCCCTCTCCTGCTCCCCTCCGTTATATCCCTGTCCGGAACAAAACATCCCCTTGCCGGGTCATCCCTTCGGCTACACTGCACACGTTCCAATGTCCCCTCATCATCAATTCGCGCTAATGTACGTACACCCTTTAGTTTTTTTTTTATTCGTACAATTCGCTGAATAATACTTTTCACGTGTCAATTCGCTTACCCTTCAGCCCTTTCGAGCACAGATTTATCCGCGCGTATTTCCGAACGAAATTTCTCCACCCTCCGAATTTGCATCGACGGATATAACTCTTTGTTCGTGTGCAATGATTTATTCGGATGTCTGAAATTTTCGGAAATTCATGAGAAGATTATTTTTTTTTAACTTCAACTTTCGCATGTCTAAATTGAAACCTCAAATTAGGACCTAAATAAAAAATCTTAAACTTTAAACCGTAAACCTTGAGCCTCATATCGTATACCGTAAACCTCGAATAGAAACCTTGAATCTTAATGAGTAACCTTTTACCGATTTGTGTCCATAAAAAATCTAAAATAGTTTTTATAATACTTAAAATCCTAAACTTAAATCCTAATCTTGAGACTTAACATTCAAAGATACCTTAATATCTAAAACGTTCCCCTAAAAAATTCAAAAACTTCAGAAGTCAGTAGTACAGGCACTCCAGTGCCTGCACAAAAAATCCCAAAATAATTGATTTACTTGTATAATGATATAATTGGTTTTGGCGCATTCCAATCATATTCAATTTTGTATACTCTGTCGAAAATATCGGAAAATTATTCCACAAAATTGAAGGTTTATGAGAAAGCGAAAATGGATTTCGCGATAAACAAAAGAACGTGGATTACTTTGTTGTAAAAATTGATTGTGTGCTCAATAAACAAATAGGGGGCGAGCTAAAAATGATTAAACTGTAACTTTTCAAATAAAATTCTAGACCCCCCCCCCCCCCCAGAGCGCAAAGGGGTCATCCATATGTTACGTCATCGATTTTTGCTGATTTTCGACCCCCCCCCCCCCCAAAATCATGCTATCCTTCCTATTGTCATAATCCAATTATCGTTACCGTCATCCAGCGACCAGACCCCCCCCCCCCCATTTTAAAATGACGTAATTTATGGACAGCCCCAAAGCAATGTATTTTCCAAACCTCACGAAGGAATATTCGTTGATAAAAACTGCAAATGACGTGTGTGCTTATTTTGATTTTGATTTTTTGGTTCTTCAGTTCGTTGCTCGTCCGACTCGTCTGAGCGGCGAACTCACTGTGGGCACATTTTTCCATTCGTTCGGCGATACGTAAAAGAGAGAGGGGGGGGGGATACGACACTGTTTACAAACTACGATATAATGGCAAGTTCGGCGTAAATGAAATTCGCAAGCTCGAAAAAAAAAATGTCAAGTGTCGCTCGCACGTTGCACATATTTTTTTTCCCGTTATAACACGTTATAAATATAATTGCACACGAGACAGGAGTGGATGAAAAAGAAGGGAGACAGACTCATCCGTATTTACTCGGCACAGAGATTACGCGGGTAGCATTGAATACGCGTGTTTATATAGCCGCGTATAACGGACGCCCCGAATGAATTCCAGCATACAGTAGACGACCCCGGCAAAGGGGCTGACTGAGAGCGGGAGGGGTATCCCCACTACAGGCACGTCGAGGCCGCATTTGTTTCTGACATCTTTATTTGAACCTTACATTTTTTGGTATACCATCATTCTTTACTTAATTTTTCAATTTTTCTTTTTACAATTTTCAATTTTTAACGGCATTTATTGAATTTAATTGTTTCAATTAGACACGAATACAAGCAAACGCACGCAAATTCTATTTTGAACTTCACTTTTTGGTTAATTTTTTCGAATCTCATTCAATTAAATCCTCCTTTTGCATTTCCACTCATCACATTTAATTTCTTGATCAATTTTTTTTTGTTTTGAACAATTGAGAAATTAAATTTCTTTAACTACATTAGCACTCAATTAAACCCACACAAATTCTGTTTATTGATTTCTATTTAAAATAATTTTTTCAAATCTCATTCAATAAATAAGATTTTTATCCAATTTTTGTTGTCAAAGTGTCACCTTCCACATTTATTTTTCTTTAATTCACTTTTTTTATCTTACTTTTTAAAATGCCATTTCAAATTGTCATTTTAATTTTACCCCCCCCCTCCCCCCGCCCCGCCTGCTTTTCTATGTGTGCGAAAATTCTTATTTTGGAAAAAAATCAAGTTAAATGCACGCGCCATTAGGGAATAAACAAGCGATAACGATCTGAATCACCATACAAATTACACGAGGAGGGTGGGCGAGGATAGCCAAGGGATAATTGGAATTTAATTAACATCTCTCACGCCTCGCACCAGACGATCTCGTTTCTCCCCTGGACGATTACTTATCCACTCACTAGCCTCCTCCCCCGCCCTATTTGTATCTCTACCCCCTTTTTTATCCCGTACCCCTTCGGCTTAGGAACATCTAGATGAATATCAATCAGCTCGTGCTTGTTCACCACACACATACACACACAAACCCAAACAAACACACAATTGGTGGTATAATGTGTAAAGCTGTTATATCATACTGGTCTGTTCCAGATTACAAAATCTCGACGGTGCTAATGAATTCTCGTGAGGAACGAGAGTATCAAGGGCTCTCTCGATTAAGGGTGTAGGGAGAAGTGTATGTATATGGATATGTGCGTGTATCTGCTTGTTTGAAACTGGTCGTCTGTACACCTTTATGTAATACACCCAAAGGAGTAATTTATCATAGGCTAATGGCTCCGATAACCAGGCTGCTTGATAGCCCTGCCCAACCCCGTCACTACCGCTGACTTAACGTTTGACGGAGCATGAAATTTGGCGTTACGTCTAATGCTCAAGTAAAAATAAGAAGTAGCCGATATCGCTCTGCCGTGAAATTCGTTGGATCCAATCTGCCCCCCACCCCCCGCCCAGCGTTAGATGAGAACACGATTCGTCCCCCACCGTTCACCCGAAGCTACCACTTTTCTGTGTACCTACAAGATGCCGGGGCTTTGTCTTGAGACTTTTTCAGCTTAGGAAAAAGGATGGGATGGCCATGCTTTCACAAAATACATCTAGATTTTTTACGATTCTTTCCTTTCTTAATTAAAAGGTTGTTTGAGTTTGATTAATGGAAAATTCAAAGGTCAAACATGTCATTCATCTAGTGTCAGGTCACCAGTCTTCAATGCGCGAATTATAAGTTGTAATCCCGCGACTTTTTCGGAAGATAATGCTGAAGACGTGGAACTACCACGATGTCAAAATGGTGATAGTTTTATATCGGATAATCAAGCTGTCATTAGCAATCCTGCCACTTTGTTGGAAGAGAATGTTGAAGACATCGAGCTACCACAATTCCAAATAGTTGTCGTTCTATTTTAAATCATCAGCCTGTCATCAGTGCCAGTGTCATCAGCAATTTCACGACTTTGATGGAAGGAATTGCTAAAGACATGGAATAAAATCCCACATTGTTCGACTCCAGGAACCGGAAACCAGTTGGAGTCCAAGAAGAAAACGCCGTTAACCAACCACATTTGGTGAACTTGAATAAATCTTCGCTCCAAGTGTTCTCGCTGGGTAGATTTTAGGGTGAAGAACGAGATATGTTCTACGTGTAGATACTTGCGAGCCAAGTGAAACAATAAAGAGCGCGATAAAGCGGAGCAAATAGCGGATACCAACACCGGCCTGGAATTACAACATCGGTATGCCGAGAGAAAGAACAGTAGACGAAGGTCCCCTAGCAATTGCGCCCTTAAGGCCCTCTCCGTGAAAATAGTTGCACAATTAAAGGATGTTTCTTGAAGTTAATTAAAAGAAGGCTGCTGCTATACGCAATGACTATGCTTTTCGTAAAAATTATGGGAAACGCAACGAGGGTTGGAATGTGCAAAAGCAAGAAGATGAAGGAAGGATCTCGGTACTAAAGGCTGAAGGGCATTCGGGATGCCTTCACGTTTCACCTGGAATGATCAAAGCGGACAAACGGAGCTCACCGTGGAAACAATGGAGGTCGAGTGAGAAGCATTATTTTGCCGGTTAATTACTGAGTTTATTAATGCCACGCTTAATTTATGAACCAACGAATTTCTTTGTGAAGAGGACGCCGGTTCTCTCCCCGCTTTCCGGCTCCCCTATCGCCTTTGGGCAGACGCGAGATTAATTGAAGCTTGCCTTCCTATTTCCTTTCGGCTCCCTCTACCGAAATATCCTATTCGTTCACCCATCAAGGTTACGTGGATCTTAAGCTTAAGATCTCGACCTTGCTCACGGATGGAGAATTTAGGATACTTTGACCTTCACTGAAGCATGCACTTAACTTGATTTTACAAATTGAGGATTCAGGTCAATTTACAACCTCAACTATTTGAGGACCAAGGTCAATTTGACCAAGGTCGCTTAACTAGATTGATGATTAACGAGTTTCGACACCAACATCGAAATGCTTGTAGACGATTGTAATTCATATCACCGAGAGATTAACTTAGGATGAATTAACTGACCAAACATTAATCCGTTTCACCACGTAGTTTCGGAGATTTTTAAGGTTCAAGTTGAACCTTCATCCATTTGGCAATACAAGTGGCACTTCGTAAACGATAGTTATAGGGCTGTAGGGGTTGAAATAATGCTTCGATTAAAATTTTTTAAACTGAACAACCTGTCATCTACAAGTTTCGTTAATGTCCGAAAACAAACCGTGCGTTCGAAACGAGACGAAAACAAAATCCCCGAAACTACGTGGTGAATGGTACATTTTTTTCAACCACCTTGCGGAGCATCTCAAGCCGCATACAATATATCAGGGGGTCAAAGTCGTTCAAGGTCATGCAAGGTCAGTATCGATGATACAAATCTGAATATCCCGGATCATTACTAAATATTTGGTAGTCATCCGAGATATTTAGATTCGTATTACTTTGTACTGAGTGACCTTGAATGACCTAAAACGACTTTGACCGCCTAAGGTTTTTCATGCGGCTTGAGGTGCCCCACAAGATGGTTGAAAAAATATGTATGATTCCATTTTTAAAAGTGGAGTTGACCTCGACGTAGGTTGAGCGCCTCCACCGATAAAAAAAATAGAGTGGTCCAGTATGACGGCCTTCTCGAACACTGAAACTGTTGTCTGAAACATTTTTGGATATGATCAATAGTTTGAGTGATATTGCTCTGTAACACTTTATGTGCATGACCCTGTATATGTGTGTATGTGTGTGTATGTATATATATATATATAGGACATGTATACAAATTCAACAATGCTATGTGTATGTACTTCATAATGAGGGATATACATATATATATTAAAATGTATATACATGCCATTTGCTCTTTGAGTATGACGTTTGTGACACTCTGGTATGGCGTCTCGTCAATTTATACATCCCCTCGAACCATTTTCACTTTGCTGCAAGACCGCGCTCCCTCTCTCTCTCTCTCTCTCTCTCTCTCTCTCTCTTCATGTCTCGTTGAGGCAAACCATTACGAGAATTCATGTGGACTATACCAAGGGGGGGTGCAACCACTGCCAAAGATTTGCCAAGCAACGGATTTTCTCTCCATTTGCGAGAAAATTTGTCTCTCTCTCTCCCTCCCGTCCCCCTGCCCTCCATCCCTCCCTCCGTCACTCCCTCACTCCCTCACTCCCTCCCAATATATTACATGTTGCGTATCGCGTATGAAGGCTTACGAGAGGGGCGACCAGTCTACTTGCGATCCCTGCTCGTGGTAAATGCGCCAAAGGAGGGAATGGCGCTTTGACGCAGCCCGGAACTCCCGATGGTCCCTCATTTCCGCACGGAATATCAGAGGCATGCATTTTCGGTTACTGCAGCGCATCTCTGCAATGCTCTTCCCCCAAACAGCCTACAACTTAGTAGCAGAGTCTTTAGTAAATTAATGGAGAACCTGTTGTCATCAGGGTCCATGTAGATTATAAAATGAGCGTGCGAGTGTGCGTGATTGTGCAACAACCAAACGTGCGTGTTTTCCGGTCTGATTTTTTACCGATTTGTATGCTGCAGCTTTTCTTCTGATTTTTATCGTTTATGAAGTGCGCTGATAATATTTTTTTATTGTGTCGAGTCATCATACACGTTTAATGTTATAGTGGATTGTGTACCGGAGGACGACTAGTCCTAGTGCACTAATAAACTCATCTATCTATCTCTCTCTCCTTCCAACAGGAGCGAGAGAAATCGAAGAGCGCCAAAATCCACCCACGGAAACGTACGATAGCACAATAAAACTTTATACGACTTTGAGTCAAACTTTTTTGTAATCCCAATCGCCGAGCGACAGGTGAGAAACGGCTGGTGCTACTTGTCACAGGGCTTGCTTTATGCACCATGCGATATCTCCGTTCCTTCGTCACGTAGAGATTTGTGTGCGAGTATGCACGCTTGCAAATTTTTCTTTTCTTTCTTTTTTTACTCTTTAAATTGCACCATTTTTTTTAGTTTCAACTCGAGCCACTAACTTTTCGCAGCACTCTTTTTCTGCTACAATGTTCGCAGCGAAGGTCTGGCTACGCTATTCTTGTAATGGAATTATTTTTTTCATATTTTTTTATGGTGCAAAACGTGGCGCAGTTTTTTAAGGGAGCTTTCCAGTGTGACAGCCCGAAAAATCGCTGTTTTTCGCGATTTTTTTTTTAAAGAAAAAATAATCTAATCGGTCTGGTTTTTTTTGTATATTAATTGGGTATTGATGAATACAAAACAATTTTTTAAAGATCGATTTATTTATTAATTAATATCTATAAAAATGATGAAACAATTGTTGCAGAAAATGCACTTGGATGTGGTGTCCACGTTGGGGGTCACAATTTTGATCTGTAACAAAAAACACAAAAAGATTATTGATCGGTATATAATTGGCTTTCGTGCTATGGAGGCTTTTTTTTTTTGCAAAAATGGCGCCGGTTTGAACAAAAAGTATCGATTTTAGCATTTTTTTTGGCAGTTTTTTTTACAAAAAAATAGGAAGATGTCAAAAAAAAAAGCTTCCATAGCACGATAAACAATGACGTTAAGAATATTGTGTAAAAAATTCAACTCGATAGCTTTAAAACTCTGCCCTCCAAGTTGGACACCGTTTTGAAAAATGCTGTTTCGAGAAAAACGCGTTCAAAGTTTCAAGTGAGGAAATTTTAGGTAAATCGTTTACTTACGGTCAATCAGCGATGCCAAAGAAGCGATGGAAAGAGTGTATACTATTCGATAAAGCAAAAAAAAACAAAATCGATTTTTTGAAAATTTCACACTGGAAAGCTCCCTTAAATCGTATATTGTACTTGACATATTATTGAAGTATATTAGAACCTTTAAAAAGTTTTAAAAAGTAAAAGAAGGACGCCCAGTAATCAAAATCCTCAGAAAAACAATATTCCTTGTTTGATCGTATAAAAAAAATGCTGTTTTAATTCAAAATAATTATTATTTGCATCAAAACAACGACTTTATTATATTTTTTTTTCAATTCAAATGTTAAAAAAAGTGAATTGAATGATTATAAAATAGCCAAGCAAGTTCACTAGCAATGATGTACACAACATTGTTAAACCTTAGGAATAATGTTTTTCCAAATATGTCGTTTTCATTTAAAAAATCGCGACTATTATAACATAAAATTGATTTCACCATTATATAACTGTACGGAACAGGCTACATAATAGCGATTAGAATTAGAGACCACGCTCGGGACGACCGTTGAGCGCCAGAGTCGGTTGCCGATGACATCCAAAACCTGATGTCAGCCCAGAACCGGCAGATTATTGCACGCTGACGCTCGAACTGAGGTTCAGCTCGACCATGAAGAAACAACGTCGGCCGAATGTTGGGACGCATCACGGCCGCCAACGATCGCTTGCCGTTCAGAAGCTGATGTTGGTCAAGCATTAGCATTTCACTGTTTGCCGATACTGAATCCGAACGTAGGCTCGGCAAAGTTAAATAGCATCGCCTTGAAACGAATGTTGTTTACCAACAGTAGATTACCACTTACATCCCAGCATTGGCCCAAAATTAGTGGATCGCTAGGTGACGATGTTCTATTCGGATATAGGTTAAATAGTAACAAATATCAGGTTGATAAAAAAGTTTTGTCGCAATAATTTCAATATAATTTATTCATTTATATATCTTATACAAAACATTTCTAATCAACAATATATTCAACATCGGTTTGTATGACACTCGACCATCTAGTTGGCAACTCATTTATTCCCTTTGCCCAAAACTGCGGCGGCTTGAACTCAAAGAAATTTTAAATATCCCTTCTGAGATCGTCGACGTTTTTGAAAGTTTTGTTTCTCAAATATGCCTTCAAATGTCTGAACAAAAGGTAGTCAGATGGCGCGATGTCGGGAGAGTATGGTGGATGAGGAACGGTATTCCAGTGAAGCTCAGTGATTGTTTTGTGGGTTTCCTTTGCCACATGGGGTCTCGCGTTGTCGTCGAGAAGGTGCACAGTCGCGCGTCTTGGCCGTTTTTTTTCTTATAGCTTTTGCCAATTCCTGGAGATTCTCGATGTATCGTGTAGAGGAGATCGTCTTACCTACAGGCAGAAAATTGTGAAACAACATTCCCTTTGTGTCCCAGAAACAGCACAACAAAACCTTTTGTGAGTGACGATCAGATTTCGGTTGGTGTGGCGGTTTTTCTCCGATAGGAAGCCAGTAGGCTAAACGCGTTCTGTTATCATGCAAGACCTAGCTTTCATCTCCCGTCACAAGATCTTCTAAAAACTCCTTGCGATGGTGGCGAAGCAGGAGAGACTGGCAGATGGTCACGCGACAGTTCTTATTGTCGTCGGTGAGACGGTGTGGTATCCATTGAGCTAGAACCTTCCTGTATCCCAAGTTGTGTAAGTGATTGACTATTGACGGTTGGGTGCAGCCAAGTTCTCTTGCTAGCTCGTGCGTACTTGCTTCCGGTTTTTCTTTGATGCAGCGGAGTAATGCTTCATCATCGATGGTCGACGGTCGTCCGGAATGTTCCTTATCTTCAAGGCTTGTGTCTCCAGATTTAAAACGATTGAACCAACGCTGGACTGTTCGATGAGAAACTACGTTCTCGCTGAATGCATCCTGTATATTTTTAGCAGTTGTGCTTGCGTTCGTGCCGCGCTGCCACTCGTAAAAAATGATCGCTCGAAGTTGCTCCTGCGAGATCGAAGCCATTTCTGTCCACTAGAACGCGCGCTCGCCCTTTTATACCCTGTCACGCGGAAGAGTAGAAAACATTCTAGAATATTCTCTAAATAGCTCGATGTCATATTGCGTCAATACGTAAAAAGACATTTTTTAAATTTTGGCGACAAAACTTTTTTATCAACCTGATAGCATAGGTCCATGCTTGGGGCCAATGTTGGGCACACACAGTTGGTTAGCCGGTCCCCTCGTGCCCAGACATCGGTAGTATTGTGATAATCGCCAATATCTTCATGGGTAGTTCGAAGCTCGGAAGCGAAACTGAGACCGGCTGTATTGGCGTAGGTTTTCCGCAGTTTCCCCATGACCATGGCTGATATGCCATGGTGAATGCGATACACAGGATCGGCTGCGGCCGCAAGGTGGGGAAAACAGAAATGGAATAAGGTAGGTACATAAAAGGGGAAGGCTCCTGTGCGATGGCACTATAAAGGTTAATATTGAAAAAAATATATATGTATACGTCCATGTATGTCTGTGTGTGTGGACTATTTTCTCGGACGGTTCCGGGCTGACGCTTATGTTTGCGAAGCCGGTGCCGGCGCTTCGTTCCCCTTACTTAACCGTCACGGTAGGTTGCCGTTTGGCGTGCACAAGAGAGCCGCACGAGGTCGGCTAACTCATGCTCTCGAGGGAGGCTGCGCGACTTCATCCCCGAATGAGAAGAGCACGGGATCTCGTCCTTGGCCGATTGCCTCGTGGCTACCAATGCAGCACACGTGGGTTCAGTCGTGTTCAAGCTGTCACATACGAATGCTGAACTCGAATTTACTTTAATTTCTTCCATTTCATTTTTATACAGCTCGAGCATGATTCAACGTTCGAGTTATTATTATTATCGCGAATAATCATTGATCATTGTTTCTATTACCATAATAATATATTTTATGGAGTGTGGATAATAATACGTGTCATGATAATCTTGATACTGTGTTATATTAATTATTGTATAAGTTGTCACTAGAATATTCATTGTTGTGTCGTTATTATAATTATTAATAAATGACAATAAATTATTGGGAGTACAAATAAGTCTCCGCCGTTTGTGAAAAGATGGCCTCACCAGGAGGTTATGGTTGAAATTGTTAGATGTAAAACGTCATATCGTAAGGTTGTACATCGAAAAGACCATAACCATGAAATATTACTGATTTTGTATCAGCATCACATAATTTTATGGTGCGAAAATGTCGAGTTTTGAGCCGACGAAGCGTCACTTGCTGAAATTCTGGTGTTCGGCACGAATCTCTCTCCAATAATGCTTCTAATTTCGCGTCTTCGTTTCGACCTTCCGCTACATTCTTCGTTTTCGACATCAAACTCACCGTTCTTACACTTTTAAGAGGGAATGATACCTCATCGCAGTCGGTATGGTAGAACAATTATAGATTCCCAAAAATCTCGAAAACGGCTCTTCAGATCCCGTCGAAACTTTGCCAAATGATGTCAAATGGATAGACGAACAGCTGTTTCCCCTTCAAATTTTCTAAATTTGAGAAAAAAATGTAGATTGGCTTATCTTAAGCAAATCTAGTTTTTTTTCTCAAATTCAGAAAATTTGAGAGGAAGACAGCTGTTCGTCTATCTATTTGACGTCGTTTGGCAAAGTTTCGACGGGATCTGAAGAGCCGTTTTCGAGATTTTTGGGAATCTATAATTGTTCTACCATACCGACCGCGATGAGGTATCATTCCCTCTTAAAACCACTTACAACAACTTCTCTAACAGAAAAGCGGCCTCACCATATGCTTCTACAAGCAATCAATGCACCTCAGGAAGTTCCCGCAAATGATGCTCATTCGGCGAAAAACCCGGCATGTTCGCACGAAAAAAATTATGCGATGCTGATAAAAAATCTTTAATATTTAAAGCTTACGGTCTTTCCAGATGCCCAACCTTACGATATGACGTTTTACATCTGACAATTTCAACCATAACCTCCTGGTGGAGCCATCGTTTTGTCAAACGACGGGGACTAATTTGTACTCCCAATAACGATTACAATAACGCCGTAATAACGAATATTCTAGTTACAATTTATATCATAGTATTATTATTTAATGATATGATTGACGAGAAATGATTGAGAAGGAAACGACAAAAATAATTTCATACGCAATCATGTTCATAATGGTATATACACTATGAATAATAATAATGATTGTTATCGGCGTGTCCGTCGCTCGGGGGAGCAAAACTCCCTAAACCCGCTGAAAACTAGGTTACATGAACACCTAGTCAGGCCCCCCACAACCAGTCCCTCTCGGATGGGGACCAAAGATCAGGTGAGAGGGGCACCCGGATAGGATCCACGGCAACGAACACGGCTCGAAATCGGCGCCTCGAGTGGACGGACGAAGTCAAGGAAGACCTCATCCGCTGCTGGAGGGATAGCATACCGTCGCGGCGAGGATACCTAGCGGGGTTGCAGGCCCTGTGGAGCCAAGTGCTCCCAGAGCTTGCACACCTCTCGCAACATCTGCGAGACCAGGCCGCCCGCTTGCGACGACAAGCCTACGATCTTTTGTTATTACCACCAAAGCTGTCTAGCAGGCGGTATTCTGCGCGTTCAGTGCGGAGCACTGCCGGACGGCCGCAAGATCGGACCCCCCAGAGAACTGGGAAACAAGGAGGGAGAGAATCACTGGGAAATTTTCTTTTCAGCCTGGTTGCCTAGAAGCAGCAAATGAGTCCCTTGCAGCAGTAATTCCTGAGACTGCTGACCTCCTCCGCTTGAACTGGGCTGTGTATCACGCGGCTGTTGAGGCGAAACCTCGGACGCGCAATGAACCCGGAACTGAAATGCCATCACCATACATTGAATAAAGCTAAACTTCTTATTGTGAAGGAACGCTACGTGGAAACGTTGCGGAACCTGGGGGTTGCGAAGCAACCGGCTGGGTCGGGCATTAGACAACGCTCTCTTCCGCTCTGACCCAGGCCGCTGGTTCCAACCACCAATGCCTGCCCCCCGGTAAGCGCCAACAGTTGTTCAGGTGGAGCGGTTTTGGGGAGAACTGTATAGCGAGGAGGGCCATTTTGATTGAAGCATTCCAACTCTGGGGTGGTTCGGCGCGTTTTGCCGGCAACAGCCGAGCCAGCGTGGCGATTGTCTTCCAGTCACGCGGGATAAGGTGGAGAAGGCGGAGAGTAGCATGAGGAACCACGTCGCCCTCGGACCGGATGGGATTAACACCGTCTGGTGGAAGAAATTAACGTTGACCCTTACCCATCTGACCCGCATCTTCTCGTCGTTCATCGATGGAACGGTGCCAATCCCTGCGTGACTTACAGAGGGAGGGACGATGTTCCTCCCCAAAAAAGCGGATCTGTCTCGTCCGGAGAACTACCGCCCGATAACGTGTCTGAATGGGCTCTGCAAGATCTTCACAAAGATACTTTATGAGCGTGTTTTGCGCGAGATCGAGCTTGCATGGCAGGAGATACACGGTCAGAGTGTATCCAAGCGGGGGCTGGGAGGTTGCAAGGAAAACCTGCTGGTGGACCGCTGCATCACGTAAGACGCGGTCCAGCAAAAGTGTAACTTTTCAGTCGCTTGGATAGACTATCGTAAAGTGTTCAACACTGGCAATCACAAACTGATCATTCACCTACTCGAACGCCTTTTGGTGAGTCCTTACACATCAAACAAGTACATACACAACATTGTATACACGTCAGTTATATAAAATTTATTATAACTTCCATTCCTTATTATACTCTCAGCCTATGCTTATCTTCAAACCATCAAGACAGATACTACACTCTTAAACCATGTATGCGATAGAGCTAAATATTCATTTTAAATCGAGATTGAATAGGCAACATGCATTCGTCACATTGGTCAACCAAAGAACAACCTCATCAGGTCTTGGATAATACACCTATGCCCACTACCCTCGAACTAATCCAAATTAAGACCATTACAAATCCAATTTAAAAGAAGGGAAACGATCATTTATGGACAAATTTCGGCATACAATGAAATAAAAAAGGAACCATGAAACGAAAAAGAAACATTACGACAAGCCGTACGGGAAAAATGAAAATAGGAGGACCTCGAAAGTTAAACGGATTCCTGCGAGTCACCGAATAAAGTCGTTAGAAATTGCATAAATTAGGCAACCAGCGACCCACCCATCTCCGTATAACAAAATAATCCCCGCTAACCCATAAATTAATTTTCTACAGTCAGTTTCAGAGTCACGGAAAATTTTCTTCAACGTACATACACGATAGACAAGACATTAAACATTACATTAGCAGGGACGAATAGCAGACGAACGGAAACGGAAACGAAATTGCCAAAACAAGGATACACGGAACACAAAATCAACTCTGCCGGACCATTTTCTCAATTCATGAAATGCATTCGATTGGAAGGGTTTTGTCTGGGTAGGCCGCGGGCCGAATAGCGCTTGTAGCGCAATCGAACCGCACCCTTAAACAAACACGCAAAATACATTCACATTATATCGATTCATACAGAAACAAAATGTTAAGGCGTTACCCCCGCTTGTAGCGCAAAAAAGGCCTTTTTCATGAATTTTTTTAAAGAAAACTACAAAACTTTTTCAATCGATCAATATACCATCTTAAAGAACACATCTTGAAGAACTTTCAGTAATTTTTTTATTGAAAAATATTACATTGTTTAGTGGCAAATGGCCGTCAATGAAATAATGTTTTTATATACACGGTTTGCGGTGACCAACATTGCGGCGAAGTGGATCATCTGAAAAAAAAATGCGGATGGATTTAGTCAAATATAAGTATAAACTAGTCTTTAATCGAAGGATTTTAAAAAATATTCATTTTTCACAAAATGGCGGACAGTCAAAGTTAATGGTTCGATTTTAACGAAAAAAAATCGAACGACTAAAGACTACATTTTTATGTATTAAATAAGCCTGCAAAATTTCAAGAAGATCGGTTCATTAGTGTTCGAGTAATCTTGGTCACCGACTTCAGAAATGCCATTTTGAGAAAAACGCGTTTAAAGTTTCAATTTCCGGTCGTTTACACAACGGATTCTTCTCTTTCAACGCTCATATCTCAGTCAATTTTGTTCGGATCGACTTGAAATTTTCAGGACATATTCTCAGATACTATACTTCAAAAAAATGCAATAAAAAAAATCGATTTTTTCAAAATCGCAAGTGGAGGTAACCCCTTAACACGTTTATTTTATTATATAGAATCAATCAAAAAGAAATTGTAACCTACGATGCGGAGCATCGTTTTGTAAGAGGGGGAGTATCACGGCCCCACTGAACTTCTGTTCCCAAACTTAGTCTCACGCCAACATCCGACAATTCATATCGCTATCAATCGTTTCCCACAGGTAAATCTCAACTGTCATCTAAGCCTAATCTGCTTTCCTAGAAACCCTCGACTACAACTTCTTTGTCTCTTCGTCCCTTTGTCCCTGATCCCACGTGCCTCGCTACACTTGCTCGTATCATCCCCTCCACCTTCCAAGGCCCATCTTCTTCAATCATACTTCTTCCCTCTGGACCAGAGAAGTGCAGTCCATCTCCGACTCTCCAGCCTAAACAAAGTTTACTCCCTCGATAGTTGGTACTCGATAATAAACGTAAAACGTATTAACTATAATTTTCCTTGTACTCATTTTTACCCCTCTCAGTGACACCACGCGCATCTTTGAACTATCCACTAGACAGTCACATATTAATATTAAATACATAATCTAATATACTGTAAATAATAATTATGTATTTACAAATGATGTTAATTATTATTGCGTTGCATAAATTTATAATAATTACAACGTCATAATGATGAATATTCCAGTGACAATGTATACAACAATTTTGTTACTTAATAATAGGATCGACGAGAAATTATCGAGAGAGAAACGACCAGACCAAAATAATTTCATAGACAGATTACATTAAAACAATAATTGAAACAGTTGGAAATACGCGAAAAAGGAGAATGATTCGGATCGTTTGAGGACGAGACAGAGATGAGTTCAATCGCATCGTTCTCCATGCACGAATAAAGGAAGTGCACATGCTCGTAACGATTGCCCGTGAAACCGGAAGTATACGCTGTTTGATGTAAACTCGGACGCTGAATTTTCATCTTACCCGGGCATTCCACCAACTCGGCATATTTCCCCGGACACATATTGCGAGAGTAAAATGTCGCTGAGCAGCGCGTGCAGCCGGTCCTCTTCTCCCTTTGAAAATCCTTTCTCTCGCCCCTCCCCCTGCCCCTCGTGCTCTCTCGTTCGCCTATGCCTTCCGGCTTTTATGCCAAGGGGATACGTTCGCAGTTTTCGTGCTTTTGCCTACGATGATGCACTTTGGCGCACCTGTCCACTCTTCGTTTCAAGCACCTTATATATTATAGCGAAGGAGCGCCCTTTGTATAACTGTGCACGACGACAACCTACACAGGATTTATCGTACGATGAAAAATATTTTGCCACCTCGATGCCCTTTCCGTGTAATCGTAGCACCGACTAAATTTCCGGCGAAGATCAATGACACTGTCAACTGTGCCGATAATTCAAAACGCAAACAAGTCCAAACAAAAACAAAGAGAATCTGAGCTCTTTCCGATCTTTTTTAACCAATTAGAAATCCAAAAGTTTCGCGTTTCTAAAGTTGTAGGAAATATAAGAAAAAGAAAAACACTCATCAGTAAGTTAGAGCCTGGACGGAGTGGGGACTAAAATATTTTTTTCGACCTATTTTCGAGATAAACGAGTCTTGGAGTATTCTGGAATAGAATAGCGAATTCTATTCTTATTATTAATATTATTATTTATATTTCATTTATGTATTTTTTCACTTCATTTATATTCGAGTTGATGTTATTGCTAAAATAAAAACAGTTTTATAGAATTATAAGTACAAATTCAACCTGAAATATTTTTGCCGACTTTCCAGATAAACGAATATTCTAAGGAATCGAATAAAAAAAATACTTATCAATGTTACTACTATTATTATTGTTATTTTATCAATTTTTTTTGGCCCGATTACGATATCTTTGGCGCCTTCATTTGACTCTAGTTTATTGATATTTGGCCCAAAATAAGACTTTTTTAAAGAGTGACAAAAATTGAAATTCGGCGTTTAAGGGGGTGAAACAGGGGGTTGAAAGTCGAAGCATTATTATGTTTGTGGTTCCCAATTTTGATCATGCAGCGTCCATATTCGATAGAAAATGCGCCTTTTTCGCAGGGTAATGAAACTCGAAAATGCGGCTTTAAAGGATTGAAGAGGAGGGTGTTAAAATTTAGCTGTACATATATTTGAACATCATTTTTTGTTGTATCTTTTATTTTATCTATGAAAAAAATCCTTTAAAAATTAGGATAAACTTTCGAAAAACTGTTACCTCCGATTGGCTTCAAGTTTGGCACAGACATTCTTTTTGACGATATAAGAGACCCTATGAAAAGGAATTTTGGCGTAACGCAATATTTTTTGAGATATTGAATTTTGAAAATCGGTAATTTGCTCAATCATGTATATACAAACATGTAATACATACGGTAAACGCCACTACTACCACAAACACACACGTGGGCGTGGAGCACTTTTCATGTGTATGCGTAATCGTTAAGTGAGTTTGGAGCACCTTCGATGTCTGTGTGGAGTCGTTGGGTGGGTCTGGAGCACCTTCGATGTATGTGTGGAATCGTTGGGTGGGTCTGGAGCACCTTCGATGTGTGTGTGCAATCGTTGGGTGGGTCTGGAGCACCTTCGATGTGTGCGTGGAATCGTTGGGTGGGTCTGGAGCACCATCGATGTGTGTGTGGAATCGTTGGGTGGGTCTGGAGCACCTTCGATGTGTGTGTGGAATCGTTGGGTGGGTCTGGAGCACCTTCGATGTGTGTGTGGAATCGTGCCGGTGGGGCACGATTACGATATCTCTGGCGCCTTAATTTGATCGTGGATTATTCATATTTGGCGCAAATGAAACACTTTTTTGAGAATAAAAAAATCGCGATTTCGGCTTCCTTTAGAAGATACAGGACATTTTACGAATTATTCGTTATTAAGCGATTTAGCTGGTTTGCGTTAATGTAGCTTTCTTCGGAATGCGCTATGTCAAGAAAATAAACAAGAACATACCCAAACAAAGTACGGCGTAACAATCTAAAACACGTGGAAAATTCGATTTACATAGAAAATCGGAAAAATACACTTTTTCTCTTCGAAGCGCTGTAAATCCAAAACTAAGGCTCAAAACGAAAAAAGTTATTCTTGTTTTTCGTATTTTTTTCGGCCATATTTCATAATCCAATGGTCAAATTTAGGCGCCAAAGATATCGTAATCTCCCCTTTTTTTCATCGTCTATTTAATCAATTTTATATTCTCTCATTTAAATTATATTTTATGGTATTTTGAAATAACTTAATTTACAAATTTGATATTCTTTTGTTTTACTTATATTTTCTCATATTTTGAAGTGATTTCACTAAGGGGGGATTGTCTTTTTTCCGCAAAATTTACCGCTTTTTGGGATTTTTTTTGTGAAGAAAGTATACAACGGAAAACTTGTGAAACTTGGCATATAGTTTTATTGATCTGTTTACTACATACAAAAAAATTTTTAAACAATTTCATCAAAAAATCCGCTCTCCCACCCCCCTCGACGCGCGATGGTCCTTTTTTGATGGTGTGCACGATTACAGCCTTCACGTTCATCCTGCAACAAAAACCCAAAAAGCATTTTACTTTAGACACATATAGCTATCGTTCGATGAAGGGAAAAAAATTGAGGATTTGGTGACGTTTTGAACTTGAAGTATCGATTTTTCGAAAAAAATTGATCGATTTTTTGTTATAAATAAAAAACTATTAAACGTATTGCTTTTTTGCTTCATCAAACGATAAAAGGATATCAGCTGAGCATTCTGTCCAAATTTGAAGTCAATCGGTTGAATAGTTTTTGAGAAATCGTGCACACCATCAAAAAAGGACCATCGCGTGTCGAGGGGGGTGGGAGGCGGATTTTTTGATGAAATTGTTTAAAAATTTTTTTGTATGTAGTAAACAGATCAATAAAACTATATGCCAAGTTTTACAAGTTTTCCTTTGTATACTTTCTTCACAAAAAAATTCCCAAAAAGCGGTAAATTTTGCGAAAAAAAAGACAATCCCCCCTTAATTCGGTACTTTTCACTCTATAATAACATTCATTGTTATTATTATTATTCTCGTTGTGATCGCAGCTTTTGGTTATCCAATCGCTTTCGAAACACGCAAGATAAAAAAATCGCCTCTACTGTTATGGTTCGGTCACCGCTGCGAGCTACCCCGAAAGTACCGTAACGAAAGTGTTATTTCTTTGAACGTAAAGCGTAATGCGTAGAAAGCATTGCTCACATTGGCCATCTTTGATGGGCGGGAAAGAGGGAGTGGCGGGGGGGGGGGGGCACCCCAGCGGTGACGACGTGAACCTGGCCGTACTGGTACCCGCGAGAATAATTATCTTTCTCGCGGATTTACGAGGCACTTTCTCCTGGTGACTAATTCCGAAAGAAGGTTGACGGATGGATCCCGTGATCGTGAAACAGCTGGATAAGTGTGAAATTGCCTGACGAACGAACTAGGGGAATTCAGCTACGAATGTCGGTACCTGGATGGCGAAGGGCCTCTGTGCCGGCTGATCAGTTGGAGTCAACGTGAAAAAGGACGACGCAAGAGCAGAAGCATCAGGAGAGAAAAAAGCGGTAGGGTAGCCAAAGAGGGTTAGCAATGCCATCCCTTGGACTATGACGATGAAAACGACGACGACGGAGCTCGTGCTCGTAAAAATAACGATTGTCCGCGTTGCCTGGTTAAGGTAATTAAAGAACTCTCGTGGAAAGTCCGCTGTTTGGGTTGGCTCGCCACGGCCGGACACCGGAAGTACCGTATACCTGGTGAGTCTCTGGAAATTTGAGACTTTCGTGGACGCATCATGAAAAATCGTCACGGAAAATGGCACGCTTATAAAAAGTACTCTTTTATTAAATAAAAGTTTTTATGGGTTTGCGAAAATAACATTTCTATTAGCCAGGCGAGTTAATTCTCATTGGGGTATTTTTTACTATGTCAAAGTGACCCGCGGTCACCGTAGGTAACAGGTTTCGCTTGACAAGTACAGAGCGGCGGGGTGCATCAAAATTGGTCCCCAAACAGAGACGACCGGATTTTTAACCTTGAACCGCCCTTTAAATTCAGTCTGCATAGTGTTTCGTCTACAACCAATACTAACGGGGGTTTGGCGAGTCCTCAAATGTTTAGTGACTCGCTTGCTATGCACGCGGACACGCGTATAAAAATATAGACGTATAAGCATTCGTAGGTGCCGACGAATGGGTAATAATAGAGCGAAAAGCACAACGGCCAACCCAGTGTTCTAGCCAGTTCTAATACGCGTGACAGCTACCACATTGGCAGTTCTCCATACCGCTAAGATTACCAGAGCCCCATCTACGTATATTTCTTCTACCTTAATTTCTCGACGATCTTTTCTCCGTGTACCCCATGTAGGTTTCGCCAATCGAACCGTAACGGCCAATACTTGGACCAATGTTGGCGGGACGATGATCGATTAACCAATTGTACGCCAATGCTCGGCTGAGTATTGACTGGCCAACATTGGTTTGCTGATACGAGGCCAATGTTCGGCCAAATATAGACTCGTCAATCATTGGTTTGCCGATACGCGGCCAATGTTCGGCCAAACGTAGACTCGCTAATCATTGGCTTGTCGATACGAGGCCGATGTTTGGCGAAGTATAGACTGGCCAATCATTGGTTTGCCAATACGAGGTCAATGTTCGGCCAAGTATAGACTTGTTCATTATTGGTTTATCGATATGAGGCCGATGTTTGGCGAAATATAGACTCGCCAATTATTGGTTTGCCGATACGCGGCCAATGTTCGACCAAACGTAGACTCGCTAATCATTGGCTTGTCGATACGAGGCCGATGTTTGGCGAAATATAGACTGGCCAATCATTGGTTTCCCAATACGAGACCAATGTTCGGCCAAGTATAGACTTGTTCATTATTGGTTTATCGATATGAGGCCGATGTTTGGCGAAGTATAGACTCGCCAATCATTGGTTTGCCGATACGAGGATAATGTTCGGCCAAATATAGGCTCTCTAATCATTGGCTTATCGATACGAGGTCGATGTTTGGCGAAGTATAGACTCGCCAATCATGTTTTTGCCGATACGAGACCAATGTTCGGCCGAGTAACGCATGCTCGAACCGCAATTCGTATATTGACGACTCATTCTTTCGCGTTGAAGTCATTGAGAGACGAGATAAATACTTTTTACGAGTCCATTGGACATTATTCTTAACAAATATACTACCAAATGAATGCACTCATTGTTGGCCGATTCTCGAACGAGCTCATACGCGATATTCTGCCGATTTTTATGAACCATCCTACACTGACAGAAAAATTCTATTAATATTAACTAACCGCGTCTATTTATTTTTTATTTGAATTAACTAGATTTTTCGTGAAATCAAATTTTTCTTATTGCATTCCATTATTGGAATTATTCATTTTAAATATATTTATTTATTCAAATTAAACTTGAACTAATGAACTAATGGTCACTCTTTATTGCAACACACATATTAACGGGTTCTGGGGGTAGAGAAGGTGGACAGAGAGAGGAATTATATATATATAGGTTAGGTGTGAAAATTCTTTAACATGTCATTCGATAACACTCTCTAATTATCACAATGATATTAACTAATTGATATAGTTTATGTGATACAAATAATGATGAGAATCCATTTGGTATCTTATGCCATATCTGCGATTCAAATGTTACAAGCACTCGGTAGCATAGGGGCAGCGTGTTTGGCTATGAGTAGGGAAGTTCAAGGTTCGAGCCCCATATGGGTGAAATATTTTCTTCGAACTAATCATTTCGAAAGACCAGGTAATGACGAATTACAGTACAAAAATATTTAATTTTTTTTTTTTTTGGCAGTGCAGGACCAATTTTTGTTATCTAAATTGGGTCACAATTATCCGCCAAGACTCGGTCGATAATCGGGCCAAGCTCGAGTGCCAATGATGGCAATCTTGAGGGGGCTTATTGTTGGCCGATTCTCGAATGAACTCCTACGCGATGCTCGGCCGATTCTCATAAGCCATTCTAGGGCCAATATTGATTGCGAATATCGGGCCGCTCTTATCATCCAAGGCTCGGTCGATGATCGGGCCAAGCTCGAGTGCCAATGTTGGCAAGCTTGGCGTCGAGCATCGGCCAATTATTGGCCACTACCGATCACCCTACATGGGACGCTGCGCGAGCGTGAGCTCTACCATGTCGCCGCAGGCTGGATGACCAAAGTCCTCAACCTGCAAATAATATGCCCTGATCAACATCAAGTGTCCTTCAACGAACTCGGCTCTAAATCCGAATCTTTAAACCTCAGAGGCTTCACGGCCGGCTTAGACTCGTCATAGCCGACCATATGAAGAGCCACGATTAACAATCTCGCACTGCTATTGGTGTGAGGCAGATTATGGTCACCACCTACCTTGACGGTAGCTGGCCGGATGGCTAATGCAGCTTGACAAGGCTCCGGATAAGTAGTCGGCAAAATGCGGTCGTTTCCCTGGCTTGGTTGCAAACACAGAGCTGTCTTTTTTTATCAAGTCTTGCATACCGAAATTCAAAATCTCATTTGTTGGCCTGTGTTGGCTAGTGGAACGGAATCACGAGAAAAAGGATAAGCGTGTGATACCAGGTGGGCTATGTGGCCGCGCCGCGATAAGGCGGACTTTATGTAACTCGAGAACGGCATTTGCTGGTTGTGAGGCTACTGCTAGCCAGGCATCCAGAAATACCTATATCGCGCAACCGGCAGCCTACAGGAAGGCTCAGAATCATGTACGGATTCCATAGTTGACCGTCCGCCAGCCTCGCTGAAGGATCTACTTGCGGAGACGTGAGAAGATAGCGCTGCCTTTCATCTGATATACCAGCCATGCGTACGTGCGATGATTTTGCAGAGCATGGATTTCGCTATGGAAGCGGCTGCCGGTCTAGGTATACTTATCCATATGGGTTGATGGAATGTGGTCTAGTCTGAATCGGCCTGTAAGACCTACAGTTCCTTTTGGCCGAGGTCTTTTATGGGCCAGCCCCAAAAGAAATCTTTGGCTACACAGGAGCACTTTGCTCTCTTTCCGTATATCTTTGTCTGCATGTGCGATGCGATGTGTGCACGAAAAAGTACAGTGGAGCTGATTCTCGCCAGGCTGAAGCGATATTCTTGAATGGCTCATTTACGGTTTGCGGTACGTATTATTCCACTGGTAGAGCAAAATAAGCTAGTCCATAACTTTGATACTAGCACTCGCTGCATCAAATAGCCAACAATATCCCACCAAGTGATCCACCAAAACCACGATTCCAAAGAAGGTTCATTATTTAGTGAACATGAAAGACTTCCATCTGGATCTTTGGTGTCCAGCTGATAGTGGCAGGTGTCACCGGTACCAGTCAACGATCAGATCAACCGTCTGGCTCTTTGGTGTCGAATTGATACTGAACAGTGTAACAGATTCCTATCAAATAGACAACAGCATCCCGACAAATCATTCACAAAAAAACTAACATTTTAATGTGGCTTTATAGTTTGGCGGACATGAAAGATATCCGTCGGGGTCTTCGGGGGCCAATTCATACCAGCATCTGAGACTGGTACCAGTTAACGATCTGATAAGCTGCCTGGCTCTTTGATATCGAACTGATACCGGTCTAACCTGTCAAATCTCGGGTCGACCCAATGAGCCACGTGGGAACAGTTGTTTTCACCCGGACGCTAGAAGAGAAAAACCCAAAGATCCTACCCGGGAAAAAAAGTTCATATCTTAATATATCTGAATCATATCTGTAGAATCAGATATGATCAGACAACAAAATTGGCAATATCTGTTTATGTAGTGTCATGACAGATCATGTATGCTTGTGTATGAGCATGTATGATCATATCAGAGCCGTTTTGATAATTTTGTGGGCAGACCCGTCCATATCGCAGCAGGTCTGACCAGATCCAATCCCCAGGCAAGATCTGATCTTGTTGCACCAGATCTGATTTTATTGGGCCAGATCTGATCATGTCAGGCAAATCTAATCTTATTGGACCAGATCTGTCTGTCCGTATAAGAATAGAATACCGTGGATCCCAGTAGACCTGGACATCTATGAACAATAGAGCTGCCCATATGATAGAATCATAGTTTATCTGAACCATCAGACCAGGTATGACTCCGACTATATCAGAGCAAATCTTACCTTGTTGAGACAGATCAAATTTTGTTAGTGCAGTCATAAAGATATTAAAATGTTTACATATATAGAGCGGGTTTATTAACACGTCATCACTTGACGTGTTAATAATTAATAATATTATAGTAACTCACAGGATCACATATAATACAGTCAGGTGAGGTGCCATATCTGATCGGATATCGTCTTATATCCTCATGTATCGTTTCATATATTCAGATGTTTTCATGTGTAAACAACTGAACTGCATATACGACAAGGTATGAGTGCATAAGACTTCGTATATTTTGCAGGTTTTGTATCGTATCTGATGGGATAAAATTTTATATGAACATACCTGCTCATATATCACATCATATATGTACAGATATGGTTTCACGCTGCCAACTCGCCTTGGTACCTGACCAGATAAAAACATATATGAGATCTATATAGCGGAGTCTGGTACCGTATTTGATCGGATATGATCTTATACGAACAGATACGTTCACATATCACATCATGTATGTTCAGTTACGAATTTACGGTACCAACTCGCCTTGACACTTAGCCAGATATAAACAGATATGTGTTCATATATGGTCAGGCCAGATACTGTATATGATCAGATATGGTCTTCTATATGCATATGTGATGTGGAATATGATCAGACCTAATCATATATGATACTGTAAAATGTCATATAAACATATCTGATACATGTATGACAATATCTGAAACATATATGAACATATCCACTCAAACATGAACTTTTTTTCCCGGGTACCAACTGCACGAATGTAAATGGGATCATGGCTGCCATGTTGAAGGTGTCGGGCGGACAACTCTGTCCCAATGACCGATTTGGAATGTCAACCGGGCAATGACGAGGCCTTGCCTCTTTATCCGGACAACATGGAGAACTTGGCGACATTCTGGTCCCAAGCTACTACTGTCTCCCTGCCCCGATAGGCTGTTCCCTTATATTACACTGTATAATATGGTCAGGAGGCGCGCTCCTGGTATATGCCGGTCGTACGCGAAGAGTTATACATCAAGCGATGTAATGCATTCCATTTTCGCGGTTGTCGTGCTAGGGGTTTTGTGGAATACGGTATGGGGCGCGTGAGGGGTTGCCGTATCATGGCAATCCCGAAGGTGGTACGTCGTCTCTCCCGTCGTCTTTAACGTCTCTGCTGTTGTCTTCGATGTATTCGTTTCTTCCTCCACTATAAACAAGCCGAAGCGGCCTTTGTCCGCAGCTTTAGTTTACGGTGAAGCTACACATGTATCTAGAGAGAGAGAGAGAACGAGAGAGAGAGAGAGAGAGAGAGAGAGAGAGAGGGAGAGAGAGAGTTAGAACCCCGGTGCCGCGACACTGCCAGTAATAATATATTATAGAGAGCCACGGGCCGGCTCTGCGGACTTCTTCGTACTTGAGATAGGTAGTACCAGCCCACGATGTAAGGCTTCCAACCACCATCAAGGCAGAATATTCTGGCATGCAAAGAGCGGGCTCGACGAACAACCCACCGTGGTCTTCCCCTCTCGCGACAACCCTCCACTTGCATCAGGAACAATGATAACCACCGCGATATACAGCACGTACTCAACTAGCACACACCCTCCTTCTTTGCTCTCTCATTTCGCGCACGCTCTCGTAGGTTGACCGATCGTGCATAATCGTGGCCAGGATGTCCAGCACCTACGTTGGGTCTGAAACGACTTTTTGGGCTTAACTTCCCATTCCAGGTGTCTCTGAATAGAGGAGCTTCGTTTGAGGGTGCGTTAGAGATTGCGAGCGAATCAGCCGGGGTCAAGGGGTGATCGGTGGAAGGTCGCAATGGGACTTTCCTGGATCGCATTGATAAGCGTCTAGGTGGTCATCTAGAACATCTCTTAAGACATGTTGTTAACATCTAGTCCTGCTGATATTGAGCATTTCTTAGGTGATCTTACAAGCAATACAAATGTTGGGCGTTCGGGGTAATGAATTGCGAATTTGTATTCTGGGGATAAAAATACATCGATATGGTTTTAAAAAAATATATATTAAAATTCTAAATTTTCTTCGCACTTATGTTAGACAGAAAACAAATTTTGTCAATTCAATCGTTGCTCATTTATTGTTCATTTTTATTTAAAACTCCGCTCTGCGCGCATTTTCTTTGCAATCGTTTACTTTAAAAACCGCTTAATTCACAGAGCTACGATTATTTTCGTATTTTTGGCAGAATTTCCATACTCCAAACGTTAATTTGGTGTTTGTAGTAGAAGTATTTTAAATTGGAATACACATTTTTAATTCAGGAAAAACCAACCGCATTAAGGAACTTGAAGCGAGGGGTGGTTCACTACCTTAAGGGGTAAGGCCACTGTAACGGCCCAAAAAAAAAGGTTTTTTCACTAATTTTTTGCTCCCGAAATTGAAGGTATTTGAAAAAAAACTTTTAATGGTGTTATCGGGTATACATTAAACTTTATTATAAAATTTTTTTACAGTAAAAAAAAAACAAAATGGCGGTTCCACAGCTATCTTCCCGGGACATGTTTTGCTTCCAGGGCTCCGCGGCACGCAGCACCACTGGTGCACTTTTGAATCTAGAACAAAAAAAAAAAAACCATTAATCTAGAGGGCTATAGCTAGAGAATGTCGATCGGATTTTAAAAAGTATCAATTTTTGTGGATTTGGCGTGCGTTTGAAAAAAAAAATTGATTTTTGACGAAAAAAACGGCAAGTTTTTTGTTAATAAAAAATCAATAAATAAAGTTCTTGAAAATTCCGATCGACATTCTCAAGATAATGTAAATGTTCACATCTGGTTAAAATTTCAAGTAAAAAAAATGAAAATTGTTCGAGTTATGCTGCGTGCCATTTTGAAAAACCATGTTTCGAGAAAAACGCGTTTAAAGTTTTGCGAATAGTTTTTTATTGGAAAAAATTTAAAAAAGAAGTTAAAAGGATTTAAACTATTTTTAAACTAGAGGGTTTAAACTATTTTTTAAGCCAATAAAAAAAATCGATTTTTCAAAAAATTTACAGTGGCCTTACCCCTTAAGCTAGCTGACCAGCAAAAGCGAAAAAATACGTAAACTTAAATGCTATTCCCCCTTCAACGTGTTACCAGCTTCATTCAATTTGATACACCCCTTTCAAATGCGGGGCGAAAGAAAGAAAAATAAAGGGCTGGTTTATCCCTTAACTCTTCGCGTTACCGTGTCACACGTCTGTAAAAAATCATCTAAGTCCTTACAAAATTCCATAACGACATGTACTCCGTTTTTAAATCAATGTCACACGCCGGTCGAAAACCGTTCTATAGTTTATTAGAAATGCATGGAAACTATTATAGATGGGGGTGTGCGAAAATGTGGCGTGGCTTTGCGCTAGAAGAAGCAAAACAGCTGCTCCAAAGCATTCCATGCACCATACAAGAATGTTACGACGCGATGTAAACATGTGTCATACTCTCCTTATTGCTTTATAACTGCACCTCCTGTTTAAATTGTTCAAAAACCAAAAAACCCGTCCTATTCTCAAATTCATTAAAACCTACCATAATGTCAACTATTCTAACATTTTATGTTGTTGAATTATCAAGGGTTGATGGTTTTTTTTACTGTACCCATAGTAGATTTCTCATCCTTTTAGATTACAAGAACATCGTTTTTTTCATTGCTATCAGTGCTTCATGTCAAGATCTTGACACGAGGGGAACTCTGAGGGATAGTTTTATCCCAGTAAACAGTTTTTCAGCCGATAAAAAATAGCTATCTAATCCTTTTCAATGATCTGCCATATAAATGACTTTTAACAAATTTGAAGGCGAACACTCAAGATATTTTTCTTGTTGGCACGTCTTGCTGACCTAACACCTCGCGTCTTGGGTCGTCACCCGATACAAGTGGTTGCCGACAGTCTGCTAATCATGTCTCTGGTGCTCTCAGGTTGTTATAAGCAGTTTGAAAAACCTGTCATCATTTTGTATCTCTTCGTTTGAGCATCCTTCCTCGTGTGTCTAATAAATGCCTCCTGGATATCCTGTCCCATTGAGGTTAATAACGGAACGCAAGCGAGAAATTGTTTCCACAGAATACTGTTGTCATTCCTGTCACGTGTCTATTCGTGTATCGCATGTGCATGCAATTAGCGCTCTGCAGCAACGAAAACGATAACAAGCTCACCACCAGCGACCATAAAGATACCTTTCCGAAGCAACGACCGAATGGCAAACGGGGATCACGCAACTGTCGGAATGGCAAAGTTGCCCAGCTATCGTGATCCCGTCATCATAATAGTGGAAGATGGATGCTCGTCGTTGCTCGTGACATTCGGTGACGTCGTCGCCATCGCCGGTCGCGCAGTCGGCGTTCAATCGAATAACGCCAGCAGCCCACTTAGTTACACCCTGATAAACCGTACGTCACAACATTATCAAATTTATCCTCGACAGCTTTGAACATAGCGAAATCTCTCATTTCGACCCTGTCTCTTTCGCTCTTTCGTCCGTCTCCAGAACTTGCATCAAAGCGCAGTGTGCCAAAGTCCGCCCGGTATTGCACAAAGTCGCGCACGTTTCTGCGGCTTCCAGGGCCACCCTTGCCACGTCAAGGAGTCTTTAATTACCGGCAAAGCGTTTTCGGTCGCGTGCCTCGTAATTAGCACGGTTAATGGATTTCTCGCGATAGACCACGATGCCCCGTCAAGAGGGACGATGCTCATGATTGGTGGCACTTTGGCGTGTCTCTCTACGACACCTCTGTTGACTACATCGTATCCATACCTATGCACATCCATACCACTGTGCGCGTGGACGCGTATAATTACTACGAAATGCGTCGACGTACGAACCTTTCTGTCCAACGACTTACTGGAGAGACTTGGACAACTACCATCAGAGTTGCGCGGAACTCCATCTTCCTCTACTTGCACCGTTGAATCCGGATGTGTGCTCTTCGCAGACCCTACCAGATCACGAGTCACCCTTATAAGGCTAGAGCGAGTGGCGATAATTACCGTCATTCCGATTTCGCGTCGACGGCCGCGGTGTAATTAGCACATCCGGGACGACGTCGTCAAAGCCTGGGTAAAGGGTTGGGCATTAACAGCTGTCTGAGTCCAGGATGTACGGAGGTCTCGAGCGATATGGTCAGATCGTGTAGGAGATATCCTGCCAACGATGTCGTCAACGATTCTTCATCGGTAACGTATCAGTAACTCGTTAATTCCTACCGAAGATCATTGATTCTTTATTGACGGCATCGCCAACTTCATTGGTCGGCACCAACGTGACCTCCGTTCGTACCTCATTGATTGGTACTTTAGACCGTTGATCCTTCATTGACGACGGGCAGCATATTCATTGGTTGACACCACGCACCATCGATCCGTCATTGACGACCGGCAGCAACCTCATTGTTTGGCACCCCAAACGCAAATAAATATGTACGGAGTCACAGAATATGCTAAAAGTGGTATGTAAAATTGCCATATCTACTGCTAGTGCACCTGCTTCAATGTGATAAGTAGGGAACGAGAGGGATGGAGAGCTGCTAGTTTGAGTTGTTCACCCGAAGATTGCCAAGTGGCAGGAATGGTATGTGGAACGAGAGTGTGGAAAGGGCGCCTAGGAAGAGGAAAAGTGAGCAAGCGAGGGTGTGTGTGTGTGTGTGTGTGTGAGAGAGAGAGAGAGAGAGAGAGAGAGGTCAAATAGCGGTAGCTCATGAGCTCAAACCTCAAGCCTACGGAGCACAGACTGCGGAATGGAGCTCCTCGACTGCTCGTTCGAGTTTCACTGCTCCAGCAACTGGGGCTCCCTATGTACCGCCTTCAACCCACTCGTTTCAGCCACTCAACTCGCTCACGTACATATCAATATACATACCCACCTATATAAGTCCATACGTTTGCTTATACATTCAGCTATCCGGTTCTCACTTGCGTCTCGCAGGTGCTCGTTATTCCGCCACCTAAGCCTCCGAGAGCCCACTCCCTCTCTCTCTCTCTCTCGCTTTCTCTCTTCCTCCATCCCTCTGCCAGGGTATGTATGTACATCGCCGACGCAAGAGAGCGGGAGAGCGCACCTCACGAGAACGCGTGTGTACGTTACGTTAGTTACATACCTACGGGCACGGATGGCGCTTCTGACGCGTAGCTAATATTGCTCGGTTACAACTGCTGTTCGGCTGCTGCTGCAGCTATGATGGATATGCGTATATAAGGTCTATACCATCCTGTGGCAATACAAATAGAGGCACGCCAGTAGCACTACGAGTCCCCCTATCGCGCATCGGCCCCACTCATACCCCTCAACATGCCAGCAGATATCGTCCTCCAAGAATGCATTTCCGATTGTTGCGCCGAACCTATTGGATATTCCTTATGCCTCTCGGATCCGGCGCATCGCGGAGAATCGACCGGATACGATGGCGACACGCCGCAGGGGCTGTTGCGAGGCTTTTCTCATAAAATGCCACGGAACGTCGGTTTCCAATGGATTTGAATGAAGACGGGTTTGATTCTGATCACGTTCAAGTTAATTCGGATCAAAAGTCATCAATCCGGTGGACAGGATCGTCAACGAAGGAGAGCAGCACTGCTTGATTCTGATCAAGTTCCAGCTTATCCGGATCAAAAGTACTCAAGCTGGTGGACGCGATCATCGAAGGAGGAAAGCTGCAGTCACACAGCACTGTTTGATGGTCATCGAGTTCCAGCTGATTCGGATCAAAATTGACCTAGCCGCTAGGCATGATCATTCGAATGATCAATGACCAGGCGCCCCTTTTTACTTCTTGGCGACACATCAAGCCGGAAGAACTCGACCCTCAGCTTGAATCAGCGCTCAGAGAGTTGGGTCACTTTCTCTCTAGAGGCTGGGAGAGAATAATTTTATTATCATGAAACGTTTGTAACGGAGCTAGGGCTCGGTGGCCAACGTGAAATGGAGTCGGAGGTTGGGGGGAATTAACTCGAGTACACCCGGAGGAAGGAAGTACAGCAGGTTGAACTCTCTCGTGTGTGTGTGTGTGTGTGTGTGCGCGCGCATGTGTGTGTAAGCGATAGTAGGTATTACGAAACATGCTGGGTTTTCTCGGAAAGGAAAAGCTCCGAGTATACTCCTCTCGAGTCGCGAACCTACCGTCCCAAAGGCAGATGGGACGTAGGAGCCACCAATGAAGGATCGGAAGCTCCGAGCGAAGAAGAAGACAAGACAAAGATTGCGGAGTGTCTTTCGAGAAGCTTCTTCGGCCATTCTCCACCTTTCGTTCTTCATTCCGTCTCTCGGCACAAACTCTTCCGTCTCCTATGATTTCCGTCTTTGTCTGATCGCTACGGGATGTCCTCGACGATCTTGCGGCCCCGACGTTTCTTAATTATTCAATTAAGCAATGGAGAGGTCGAGGATAAATTGGCTCCGGCGCCATTTTGCTTAAAACCGGAGAAACTCAGATCACGATGAATGGCGGCTTTCCACAAATTTCCATCGGACGCTATTTCTCGATCTTTGTGTTCTCGTGTTTGAATATTGACGTTGGGAACTTCAATGGGATGACTTTGCCTCAACTGACACATTCGTCCCTTTGTAGTTCTCCTACTCAAGGTTTGGTTGCCAATTTCTTTATCGACTCATCCAGGCCATACACGATTTCAGAACATCCTCGCCTTATCCTTGACCACAGATGCATCATCGATCGTTCAGCTGTCTAGGGTCCTTGGACATGCCTTGGATTCTTTGCTACACCATCAGTAACAAATGGGTTCAACGACACCTTTTTTTCTTATTCATTTCAATTCGTATAAAATTGATTCTATCCGCTTATCAACCAGAATCAAAGCTTTCCTTGAAGGTTCAGCGCATCTTAGCAGAACTCACCCAAAAACACGAACTCGAATAGATGACGCTTTGAAAACTGAATGCCGTACGCTTCGTACGAAGAAGCAAACCGTAACAAGTGCATATATAATTATAAATGAATATGCAGCTCTGAATTAAGCGGCAAATTTCTAAACGTCTTTCGACTCAACATGCGAGCAGACTTTTCTCAGGATCTTAGCTTCGATCCTGACGAATACGCGGTATGGAAATTCAGCCGTGTGTGCAAAGGTTGTACCACCTAAATTCTGTAACGCATACGAAAAGTTCGCCAACCTCGGGCGCCGCTTTTGTAATGAAATATGCGTCTCTGGTCGGTCTGGGGGATGACAGGGAGTTGGAGAAACGAGGGATGCGCGGGCCGTACGAGAGACAGGCTACCTCGTGCAGGAGGGTATGAGGGGAGCTTTCCGTGCTTGCCTGCGGAGTCGACGCGTGGCATCTCGTAGATTTTACACCCTTTATCGTCACGAGATTCAGACTCACGCGGTTTCACATTCATCCACGATGCCTCTGCAACCCAACCTCACATCCATTTCAGAAATACATGGCAATCTTTCTCATTAATTCCACTGGAAAAAAATAAAACATCTTAGATCATTTTGACGAAAGGATTCGGTCGTCCCTCAGATAAGTATTTAAACCCGAGGAGAAATCATGCTCGGGCTACAAGAAAGACCTGATCAGGCATCCTGAGTACTTTTTCCACCCTTGATCAGGATTTTTTATCAAGCCCTGATCATTCTTGAAACATAATCCCTGACTTTGGCCTGATCAGGGTAAAAAATCAGGGCCTGATCAGGGCATAAAATCAAGTTCGCTGTTGCTTCGGAAACCACCACCTCTTCACATTCTTCTTTGCACTGCCAGAGTGAATTTTTTTTAACAGGATCTATTTAAATCAAATAGACTTTTTCCTTGCCTTATGGCATACTACTATCCTTTTCGTTTCGAATATATATTTTTTAGAATACAAAATATAGAGAAGATCATTTCATAAATCCAAAATAAAATGAAATACTTCATTTAGAGTTCTTCCACAATGATTTCTTATCATAATTCGTCGTTCCCGGACATTTTGAAATGTTTTTTTTTTTCGAAGGAAATATTTCGCCACATCCACGTCGAATCGAACCTACAAGCTGTCTGCCCATAGCTACGCACGCTATCCCTACGTTACCAAGTGTTTCCAATATCTTAGTCGCAGATATGGCATAAGAGACCACACGAATTCCTATAATTATTTGGTGTTTCACATAAACTATATCAATTATTTAATATCATTTTGATAATTAGAGCGTTTTATCGAATATCATGCTATAGATTTTTCAAACATCACCTACATATATACAGGTCGTCTCAGAACTGAATGCGTTTCCTGAAATAGGAGGTTGGGGGTGAAATTCTGAGTCGATTGACATAAACATATGTGGGTCTCAGATCAATGCCTGAATTATTATTAATTCTTAAAGGCGGGCCATCAAGTACACCCGATGAGCCGGCCCACGTCGATGAGCGATACGCGCGTGTAGTGGTGACCAGCGGCAGTACTGCAACTATACCGCCGGCTCATACGGCACGTCTGAATGGCCCGCCTTTAAAAGTTAATAATAATTCAGGGGTTGATCTGAGACCCACACATGCTTATATTAATCGACTCAGAATTTTACCCCCAACCCGCCATTTTAGGGAACGCATTCACTTCTGGGACACCCTGTATATGTATACATATGTATATATGTATAATTCCTCTCTCCCGCCTCTCTGCCCCCTCCCCAAGCAAATCAAAGCACATCGTAAGAGAAGCCTCCGTACCATAGCGTGATTAGACCCGGATCAAATGTCAGGCCATCCTGACAATATTTTTTTTCTCGGCAGGATACTGATTTTTTTCATAAAATTAAATATGTCAGCATAATATTTCAATTCAAACCAAACAAATTGGTTTTAATTGCAGGACAATGCTTCCCTGCTCCGCAAAACCTCGCCAAGTTCTTTGGGTTGTGGTGGGAATTTCGAGATTGGATTATACTATTTAATAATTTATTGGCAGCGTTTTTTTGGGATAAGGCTTGAAAAATCATCTAAATACACATACGTGTGTGGCTAAATATTTATAAAGTTGTTGGGATATGTTCAGCTCAAGGCAAAAATCCAAACAAACTGAAGATAGAAAAAGAGCTTCATCCTAACTAATCACAAGGGAAATCGTTTTACAGCTAAACGACGACCTAATCTCACTGGAATTATTACTAAGCGAGTATTCGATGTTTTTTTTTTGGTGACAAATGTTGGAAGTTTGGGGTAACAAGGAACAGCTCATACGAACAAAACGAGTTCCCACGAGGCAAGATCAACGGGTACGGCTCGGTAGGAAAACGCCTGATTTGATCTTCCATATAATACTCTCCCTTGAAGCGTTCACTTCCGAGCCAAACTTCTTCCCAGACCCTCTCTCTCTCTCCTTTGTCGTTTCGTTACTCTCACCACTAACCAGATTTTGCGTGATATACCGTTTTAATTTTCATACGGTGACGGCTGCCGCCTGCAAGCATCTATTGCCGTGGCCGATTGATTTACCGATGTCAGTGCACGGCCCATTTCGTATATACATGTATACATGTGTATGTACGTGTGTGTGTCACTTCGTCGAAATGTCCCTCTCCTTCTGGCTCAACGCTGTACCCCGTTTCCGGTTCGTCCTCCTTTTCCTCCTCATGCTCCTTCCGCTCGTCCTCGCGCCTCTTGGCGTCCAATTTCCCTTCTACTCCCACTCGTTCTCCAACCTTCCCCATATCCGCTGTTTGCTGTCCTCTCTCATTTCGGCTATTCAGAACTCCATTTTTCACATTATTTTTTTCGTTGAATAAGATGATGGAGAAGAACGCTGCATCTCAGTTTTCCACTCTTCCCGCTCTCGCGTGCCATTTACAGGAGGGCGCGGGGAAAGTGGCGGTAAGCCGCTTCGGCAGGGAAGATTTTTCACGGAGGACTTGCTGACCTGGCGAGTATTGGTCAGAGCGAGACGAGGAATGGCCGAAATCAAGTTTCGGATGAACCGCTACGCGGGTTGGTGACCGCTGAGCCACGTACTGAGTCGCACGCCGATAAAATAGCAAGAGAAAAGTATCGGAATGAGAGTAACGTGCGTCTGAATTGTGTAAATATAAACAGGCTTTTGACAAAAGCGCCGTCGTCTCGAAAGTTCGTTCGCCCGGGGGAGTTCATGACTGCGAAAGGTCTTGCGGGGCTCGGAGAATTATTACTTAATTTACTTTTTGCCCGAGCGGAAATGGAGGAAGCAATCGCACGGAAAAGTAAGAAAACCAGATGCGTCACTGCGCAGAGAGAACGAAAGAGCGAGAGAGTAAGAGAGAAGGAGAGAACAGGACAATGAGTATCTCGACAGAGGTTAACTGCAGAACTTTCTATTTGTATTCGTTGTCAATATCAAGGAGGGAGAGAGGAAGGGAGAGAGAGACAGAGAGAGCCTTAAATGGCTTTGTGAAACGATCGTGATTTTGTTCGTGACGAAGAGCTCAATGTACTCGAGGGATTTGATGGAAATCCGGATCAATTTCGTGTCAGGAAAGATCGCATACAATACACGAATCTCTGCGACAAGGTGCCCGTGGTGCGTGTTTCAACTTCCCTAGAGATACTCAAGAAATGTTTCGACAATCATTGGGCGAACACTTCTGAACACGAGCAAAGCCACAACAAAGAAACTCAAGGTCAAATATCATCACCTGCCATGTTTGTTTTGGTTGTCATTCCAATGGTATTCTCCCGCTGCGACGTTGGACTAAGGTCGGCCTAGGCTCATGTCGATCCGTGGAATTTGGATGCGCTCATCGATAAACCGATTGTTCGTGACTGCCAGATGTTCCGCCTCCTTGGACAGTCAATCAATAAACGGTCATTTTGACAATAGCCACCTTCACTGCTTGAAAATGTTTGAGAACTAGCCAAGTACCTCAAGCTCATTTTATCCTGGAGCGCGTTGCTCGCAAGAGCCTGGAAAGATATCGTTCGATCGTTGATGTTTTGGTTGAGCGGGCGAATCGAGGAAGTTTCGAAGGGTGGCGAAGAGAGCGTGTGAACGACACAGGGTTTGTTACGAGGAAGCACGCAATCCACCGCGGCGACCTCGCACTTCGTGGTACAAATGACTCTTCCCTTGTGTTTCCCCGGCTGGTGAGAGCATTTACACGGCGGGTCTGGCACCATGACGCAGGGACAACTTCGGTGCCACCGAGTCGAGACTCCCCGTCGTGTTTGCACCTAGCGCGAACCTCCATTCGCCATCTTGTTCGTGATTGGCCACCCGTGAAGCCGTGACGAATAATCTCAGACGCGAAAATATGCGGTACCCAAATTGGCGCAAGTGATTTATGGTGTTGTTCGTGCAATTGTATGATGCGTAAATGAACATGTTGATGATGCTATGACCACATTGCTAACAGAACTACATTCAGGTTATGATCACATTAATGACGTGACCACATTGATGGCATGACCGCATCGATGGCACGACCACATTCATGGCGTGACCACATTGATGATTGTAACTGCACTGATAGTATTACCAGACTAATCACATGATCATATTGATGATATAAGTACATTCACACCGCGACTACATCGACGACGTGGGCAGGTTGTTGGCATCGTTGACGTTGACGATGGACCCACAGTGATGTCCAATGATCCAAGTGTGGTACGCTCTGCAACCAGCATCCGGGTGGTAGAAAGGTATTGGGAACTATCTCTAGACAGCTATGATGATGGGAAAACGCGAAATGGGAAGGTATCCGGATCAGAACCGGTAGCTCGACATACTGCTGTCAAGGAGTACGCAGAGCAGCTAGCAGTTCCCTGGCAAGGGATTAGTGTCTTAATTAATGATCGGATTCTGTTCCGCCGACCACGTAGCCATTCCAGTCCCCATATCGAGTTAAGCTCGTAATTACCGGCGAAACCTAATTCCTTCTGCTTCTTATCTGCGTATGCTGTGCGATAGTAGTTTTGCTTTCGTCCGCCTTTGACGAAGGGCCGAAACAGATTACGGCGAATGAACCCCAACTCCTTTGGCTCCTTATCTTTCGGAACTTCTGTCGGCCGAGGCGGACCGATGTTCCTCGTAATGTTGGCCGAGGTACCCGTTGATTACCTGGTTCATGTCCAGGTGGTTGGAGCCTCATTGCCTCATCGAACGTTCCAACCAATTCAAATCGAACGAGTATCGTTGATTGAAATGTCTGTTAGCTGAAAAGGCAATGACCAATGAATAAGACCGAGTAGCAGGATCCTTTGGGTATGAACAACGTTTTCGTAACTGACGCGCGGTGTTTGACGCTTGACCTGTGCTGCCCTGTGGACCGGGATTCACGGAGTAATTGGTTAATAGTAGTGGCCAGCAGGATTCTTTGTACATCAAATATGTCTTCTCTACCGATATGGGTGGTCGGCCATTTGCCCCGTGCCCTCGTGTGAACTCACGCAGTGACCAGAAATCATGAAGCAAAAAAATACACACGTCTACCAAACTGCTTCAACGATGCTCTTATTGAGCTCCTTCCCTGCAGAACCAACAGTCACATAATAATAACTCGTGTATGTAGGAAAAAGGAGGGCAGTGAATGGAAGTTCCTTGATGGAAGTGTACGTAAAAAGTGTACATTGGAAGTTAAAGAACTTTTCAGTATGTTTCAATTGCTGTATGTACAAATACTTGAAAGGCATTCGACATTTATACGCGATGAAGGGAGAGAAACGACGATGTCTGTATACAAAAACGGGGACGAGAAGTGATTTGCTCTCCAGCCTCACTGAGACGGCTCTCTCTCTCTCTCTCTCTCTCTCTCTCTCTCTAAATTCAACGAATATTAAAAATTGACTGCAGTTAAAAAATACTGCGATAGAAACAGTTTTCGAATTCCCCGTCTTTTTTAATCCTACACCATCCTCCTATAACCTCCCCATTGACAGAATATTTTACATCAGATGGTCTTAAAAAGAGTCTTCATTATCATTGCATCGAATCCTTCACTCATACCCTAAAAAAGAAGAATACGAAACGTCAGGTACGCACATACTTAATTGATTTCTAACTCTTATTTATCACAGCCGTGAATCACCGGACCTGCAGACCTTTTCTTATGCCTACTTTTTACTCATGCACATTCACACATTCCACTACCTATACGTAACAAAAAATATCGCAAGCTTTTACTCGCGATATTTTTTGTCTCGTCTCGTTGACATTTTCCGTTCGACATCGTCGCCGACTAAAAGACGCAGCAGTGAAGACCACTGAGGTGAAAAAGAAAAACACGATGTGAAAAACTTAATGAAAAGCCGGACGTTTATTTTTCCCCTCGAGGTACCCTTCCATAACACCCACTCGCGCACCCAGGCGCGCGCGCGCGCACACACACACACACGCGAATGTATACATATATTTATATACACCGAGTGTCTTTTTAATCTTACACCCGATTTCTCTCGCAAAATAGTTAAGCATAGTGAAACTTTGAGGGTTCAAAAGGTTTCAACATTTTTAAAAGGCTTAGATTTTTTTTTAAATGTACAAAAGTCCAAATGCAAAATGTTCTAACCAAAAAATTATGCACTTTATCAAAAAAAAATTCCTACAAAAGTTCTAAGCTTCGACCTGGCATTTTTTTGTGAAAAAACGTTATGTTCTCATTTTAAAAAAAAACATGTCGGCCCTTTTAATGTTGCAACTTTGAATTTTAGACAAAAAAATGTTTAAACGTCCAAACCCTTTAGGAACCTTAAGAGTGTCACTATACTCAATACTTGTTGACTGGAGCAGTATTTTTTTAGATAAATCAGGGGTAATATTCAAATAGGGCAGTGATATATATATATATATTAGACTGATTAAAAAAAAAATTTTCCTTCTGGATTCTCGTGCTATTGTTGGGCACTGATAAAACAAAATTTCTCTAAAAAGATGGGCGCGGTCACTCAATTTTTAGAGGTGGCTATCTCGACTTTTTTGTATTTGAATTTTTTTTAACAAACGTATTGCATTTAAGCATAGTCATGGCTTCGGATTACGGATAAAAATCACATCCAGCAGCTGTTTCGTAACAAAAATAAACTCTAACAATTTGAAAAGGGTGCAATATTCACAATTCAAATCCAGGTAGATCAATAATGGCGTCTATACTACTCTCGTTATTCATGTAGATTTATTTATCCGCATTAACATTTCGCACTTTTTACGAAAAATTAAATTATAAGCTTTTATTCATAAATCGTATATTTACATTTTCAAAATGCTACGCTTATATTATCTTCAAACTCATTTACATTTCTTCCCAGCCATTCTCAAGTTCGTTAACATTTTGGGCAGAACGAAAATGTGCAACGTTGAACAGTTTGTCCAAATCTCTCTTAAATTTACGCTCCTTCGATATTTGTGACGGCAAATTCTTTTTAACTCGATTTTTTAAAAGTTGTTTCCAGACTAGATGGAGTTTTATTGATTTCAAGATTGCGTTATTCAATCGACGCGTTGGAATTTCAGCACATTTCCATTGTTCGAAAATTTCTTTCATCGTTTCGTGTGCACTTCGACGTATGGTCAGTTTTTCTCTGTTATGCTTGTAAAAGAACAAACTCAAAACTTTTCCGATTTTTATCCGTAATCCGAAGCCATGACTATGTTTAAATGCAATACGTTCGTTAAAAAAAATTCAAATACAAAAAAGTCAAGATAGCCACCTCTAAAAATTGAGTGACCGCGCCCATCTTTTTAGAGAAATTTTGTTTTATCAGTGCCCAACAATAGCACGAGAATCCAGAAAAAAAAATTTTTTTGAATCAGTCTAATATATATATATATATATATATATATATATATATATATATATATATATATATATATATATATATATATATATATATATATTGGGTGTGCCATATTAATCTTACATCTGATGTATCTCGAAAAATACTGCTCCGATCAAGTATTGAGTATAATAAAAGTTTCAAGGTTTGAAAGGGGACGCAAAAAAAATATGTTTTGGTCCAAAATTCAAAATGGCGACGTTAAGATGGCCACCAGGTTAAAAAAAATGGGATCCCGATTTTTTTCACGAAAAACATTTATTCAGTCAAAATTAACAATTTTTGTAGGAAAAGTTTTTTGATAACGTTCATAACTTTTGGATTTAGATACAATTTTTAAGCTGCAGTAACGAGCCACAAAGACCTAATCCTGGTTTGGGTTTGTTTGGGTTAACGAACATAATCAAACAAATTTACACCCACACGCACACCCACACTTACACTAGGACTGTTGAAGCCTCTTTACCTCCTCGTAGTACATTCTGGATAGCGCTAAAATAGAATTTTTTTTTATTCTAATAAAAAAATTATGAACGTTATCAAAAAACTTTTTCTACAAAAGTTGTTAGTTTTGACCTGATAAATGTTTTGGTGAAAAAAAATCGTGATCCCATTTCTTTTAACAGGTTAGCCATCTTAACATCGTCATTTTGAATTTTGGACCAAAATGTATTTTTTAACGCCCCCCCATTGAGCCCATCATTCTGGGCAAAAATTCCTGTGCCATTTCGGCGTCTGACGAACCGTTCCCAAATTACAGTGGAATCGTCTCGTGCTTACAGCACACCCGCAAATATATACAGGGTGCGGCAGATAAAGTGTTACAGAGCAATAGCACTCAAACTATTCATCATATCCAAAAATGTTTCAGACAAAAGTTTGAGTGTTCAAGATGACCGTCATACTGGACCACCTTATTTTTTTTATCGGCGGAGGCGCTGAAGCCACGTCAAGGTCAGCTTCACTTTTTTAAATGGAATGGTACTTGGTAGTGATCCGAGATATTTAGATTTGTATAATCGACACTGAACTTGAATGACCTTGAACGACTTTGACCCCCTCATGTTTTTATGCGGCTTGAGGTGCTCCACAAGATGGTTGAAAAAAATGTACCATCCTATTTTAAAAAAGTGGAGTTGACCTTGACGTAGTTTCAGCGCCTCCACCGATGAAAAAATAGTATAATAGTATAATAGTATAATAGTATAATAGTATGACGGCCTTCTCAGAGTTTTAGTGAGCTATAGCACTCAAACTATTGATCATATCCAAAAATATTTCAGACAAAAGTATCAGTGTTCGAGAAGGCCGTCATACTGGATCACACTATTTTTTTTATCGGTGGAAGCGCTGAAACTATGTCAAGGTCAACTCCACTTTTTTAAATAGAATGTTACATTTTTCCACCATCTTGTGGAACACCTCAAGCCGCATAAAAAACACGAGGGGGTCAAAGTCGTTCAAGGTCATTCAAGGTCAGTATCGATGATACAAATCTAAATATCTCGGATCACTACCAAGTACCATTCCATTTAAAAAAGTGAAGCTGATCTTGGCGTGGCTTCAGCATCTCCACCGATAAAAAAATAGTGCGACGACTCCACTGTAATTTGGTAACGGCTTGTCAGACGCCGAAATGGCAGAGGACTTTTTTGTTCAGAATGATGGCATGTATTCAGAACTCAGAGATCGGGTGATTGACTTGGGATACCCTGTACACAAACACACACCCACACAAGTATATATATATATATATATATATATATATATATATATATATATATATATACATATATACAGGGTGTCCCAAGTCAAACACCCAATCTCTGAGTTCTGAATACATGCCATCATTCTGAACAAAAAAGTCTTCTGCCATTTCGGCGTCTGACAATCTGTTACCAAATTACAGTGGAGTCGTCTCGCACTGACAGTAAACCCGCTAGAGATATAGCGAAGCAACGGTTCGTTGGACACCAAAATGGCAAAGGACTTTTCCATTCAGCATGACAAAATGAACACAGAGCAATATTAAAAAAATATTGGGTGTACAAATAAGTCTCCGTCGTTTGACAAAATATGGCGCCAACAGGAGGTCATGGTTGAAATTTTCAGATGTGACACGTCATAACGTAAGGTTGGACATCTGGCAAGACCATAACCTTGAAATATTAGCGACTTTGTATCAGCATCACAGAATTTGTTTCGTGCGAAAATGTCGAGTTTTGAGCCGAGTAAGCGTAATTTGGGGGAACTTTTGCGGTTGGCACGAATCTCCCTCCAATAATGCTTCCAATTCCGCGTCTTCGTATACTTCGTTCCCGCAAATCAGTCTTATTCGGCACAAAACTCGGCAGTTTTATACCTCTTAGCCGACATACCAAATATCAATATTCTATATTTAATACTTTTTGCATAAAAAATTGATGAAAAATCGAAAATTTCTTTGGCGCAACACGGCAGAACCTTCCTTTAAGTATGCCATTCATTGAAGTACAAATTACATTATACGCGGTATAAATTTCTCGAGCAAAAGAATATAGTTGCCATTTGTTTGTTATTTGTAACCTTTCTCTTTCGTCTGCCGTTTATACAGATTCAGATCTTGACAGAAACCCCACTTCGGTACGGCTGCAGAGGAGGTAGCAAAAGGAGGGGAAAAATACCGAGATGTACCGCCGCACTTGTCATTTATATTCGAGCGACATGGCGCTGCTCAGCTCCGCTTACCAGCGCCAACGTTAATTTTTTATTAACGAGAGAAAAAAATTCGAGCGTAGGAAAAACGGGAGCGCTATTTCTAAAGCGAACGTCATCACTTTTTTTCTTCGATAATGTTCGTCGTGTTTTTTTCGTTTTCACTTTTGGCAATTGTTTATTGTTGAAAATAAGTGCGATCTTGTGGAACGAGGAGGGGAAGAGAAAAAAGGCGAAGTATCGGCGAGAATGCACGAGGACCCCTTAACGTTCTCGATTAAGCGGTTAGGTCAATCCTGCACATGACACTTTCAATAGCGTTCTTGAGGTCCTTTTGATTGTGGTCCTTAAGGACCTTTAATCTGCACCACAGCTATTTAAATACCTGCGGGCCAGAGGGACTCCGACGCATCTGTACCTATTGTACAAACTGAAAAGTAATTTTCGCTTCATTTCGCATTTCGTTACCTCGGAAACGTTATTCTCTCGTTAATGAAACAAAAGCCATAGCCGGGTAAGTAGGGAAAAATCGCCCCTGAATTTTCTCCAGCGAAATATGGAGAAAATTCAGGGTGGAGAAAATTCGAATATATTATGGAGTAAATATATAATATAATTTATATATTATAAATTCAAATATATTCAAATATATTATTAAACGAAATATGGAGAAAATTCAAAATTTTCTCCATATTCTAAATAATTCATCATTTTTATTCATCTGAGGTATTAAAAAAAAACAAATTTTCTGAAAATTTCATCCCCGTCAACCCAATGGTTTTAGAGAGATGAATTAAAAAAAAATAAAACAAAAAAATCCGGTAACGCTTCAGTGGATCGTTTCGATTTTTTTTGGTACTTGTTACGATCAAACGTGTTACGAAATAAAATTATAGAACATCTTGCGAAAGATTAAGGTTTAAAAAAAATAATGTTCCTTGTTTTATTTTTTTTTACTATAATCCACTTGGGGTACAATAACGAAATTTTTTTCATACAATCTCCGGGCACCTCACTAGATTATATAATTTTTTCAAAATGATCGGTTCGGTACGCCACAGTGAAAAAAAAGAAACAGACTTTATTGATATATTTTAGTTATATATCTATATAACTAAAATATATCAATAAAGTGCGTTTCTTTTTTTTTCACTGTGGCGTACCAAACCGATCATTTTGAAAAAAATATATAATCTAATAAGGTGCCCAAAGATTATATGAAAAAATTTTCGCTATTGTACCCCAAGTGAATTATAGTAAAAAAATAATGAAACAAGGAACATTATTTTTTTTGAAACCTTCATCGTTCCCAAGATGTTCTATAATTTTATTTCATAATACGTTTGATTGGAACAAGTACCAAAAAAAAAAAAAAATCAAATCAATCCACCGTACCGTTTCCGGAATTTTTCTTTTGTGTCGATATTTAAAAAAATTTCATTTTTCCAAAACCATTGCGATGACGGGGATGAAATTTTCAGAAAATTTGTTTTTTTTACACCTCAGAATATACTCCAAATTTCGCTGGAAAAAATGCGGGGACAATTTTTCCCTACTTACCCGGCTATGGCCTTTCTTTACGTTCAATAATAAAATATTTCAATGTATTGTTTGATTCAACGATATTTATTTTGTTTTTCAATTATTTTATGTTTTAACATGTCGGTCAGCATTTTTCTATCGAACGATGAAATAGTTCGTATAGAGACAAATCGGCTGTTCGCCCGATAGCCGATAGCTATGAGCAGCACTCCTTGCCTTTTTCCGCGCCCTTGAATCATATGTATACGGCGTCGGTATAGCGGAACACTTGGTTCAACAACTTGATCATAGATAGGGCAACCCCTACTGTCTATGACGCGAAGGTGCATTACCGTGAAACGATTACACGATTCCGGGAAATCGGCGAATACACTAGCACAGTAGTGATACGAAAACTTTTATTCACGAAGCCGCTCCAATTTACCGCATAACGTCATTATTATCGTTGTCGGATACGTGACGTATACAGGTCGATTATTAATCCTCGATTTTACTGGGAAATTTGAAAGTCGTGACCTCAGGCCGGATAAATCAATAATTTCGTTGAATATGAAAATGTAGTGTCGCTAGGACAGCAAACAAGGCCAGTGCGGGAGACAGCGCGGCGGGACTAGCGCAGTGTGCCGAGCGCCGTGGGCGGAGCGGTAGGAGCGCGCTGAGCGCGGTGGACTCTTGCTATGGAAACCGACATTGTACAATCAGTTTTGAATGAACCTGTAAATAGTTTTTCGCATTCTGCGAAGTTCCATCACTCCTATATCCATAGCGCGATACGACCTTGTTCACAACAAGTTTACATGACATTCCGGAAATTTATCGTTATCAAAGAAAAAGTCTGCTATACCGATCGTTCTTGTTTCAATAGTTTCATAATACAAGATTCCAAGAAAATCAAGCAGGTCACACCACCGAGTCACGTACGAACGAGCGCGCCGTCTGTGCACACCAATCGATCGGCGGGAAATATTCTTTCTCAGAATTTACGGATATTCGCGAGGCATCAGCTACGAAGGCGATCTTTGGCCGAGGTCGGCGATTTTTACGCGCCTTCGACTTTCATTTAATTCTCGTCGAACATGACCATTTTTTTTCTTCATATTTTCAGCTCTTTTTCGTTAACGTAAAGCGAGATTAATTTTCACGGGGTTGGGAAGTTTTTTGTAGGTAACTTTTTTTAACATCCTAAATTCCAACTTTTTCGGCTCCAATGAAACAATTTGGTTATCAAATGTATAAGAAAGTCAAGCAGCTCCCCCCCCCCCCACAATTTCATATGCTTTTGTTCAAAATGTCAAAGTAACCTCGAGTGTGGGGTTTCTTTGGCAGGGCATTGAAATGCAACTTATGTCAAAGATTAAGGGTTACTTTGACATCATTTTGATAAAAAATATTTGATATTTTATGCATTATATACTGTGTCCAAAAAATAAGGTAACATTGTATTTATTTCGAAAATTCTTTATTTATTTTTCCAAATCAATTTCATCCCCTTCAACGTAATCCCCTCCCGATGCAATGCACTTATGCCAACGGATTTTCCAATCTTCGAAATACTGATTGTAGTCACTTTCCGGGATGGCCTTCAGTTTCGTCTTCGCTGCGGCTTGAATCTCCTCTATCGTATCAAAACGGTGTCCCCGGAGCGATCTTTTGAACTTGCTGAACAGCCAGAAGCCGTACGGCGCCAGATCAGGTGAATACGGTGGTTGCGGAACGATATGGGTTGAGTTTTTGGCGCAATGATCACGAATTACCAGTGCAGTATGGGATGGTGCATTATCGTGGTGTAAAAACCAAAACTTGTCTTTCCACAATTCCGGCCTTTTAAGCGGATAGCGCTACGCAAACGACGCATAACGTTCAAATAATATTCCTTGTTGACTGTTTGGCCCGGCGGAAGGAATTCATAATGCACAACACCACGATAATCGAAGAAAACGGTCACCATGACCTTGATTTTTGAGCGACTTCGGCGCGATTTTTTTGGTTTCGGCTCTCCTTTGGCACGATATTCGCTTGATTGATCGGTTGTTTCGGGGTCGTAAGCATAGATCCACGTCTCGTCTCCAGTGATCATGCGTTCCATCTTGTCCTGATAGTCAGAAAGCATCGTTTCACACACTTCAACGCGACGCCTTTTTTTTTCCAAAAAATTCAATGTTTTCGGTACCAGTCGAGATTTGACGCGCTTGAGGCCCAAAACATCCTTTAAAATGGTATTGACCGAGCCTTTCGATATGCCAACCTCTTCAGCAAGGTCTCTAATCGTTAATCGACGGTTTTTCAACACCAAATCTTTGATTTGTTGGACGTGAGCTTCGTCGGTTGAGGTTGATGGTCGCCCAGAACGCTCTTCGTCTTCGACACGTTCACGGCCGGCTTGGAACTCACTATACCACTTGTAAACATTTTTTTTAGACATAGCCTCATTACCAAAGGCTTTCTGCACCATCCTCAACGTATCCGCAGCAGAAAATTGATTCCGCAAGCAAAATTTAATGCAAATTCTTTGCTCAACAAATTTCGACATCACAAAAAACGAAAAACTCACTTTTAGCAGCTCACAAAACGACGCGTATCTCAAACACTAATGAATATTTTGAGAAGTAAATTTGACATAGATGTCACTGACAGTACTACCAACCTAAAAAAAAAATATAATTCTCCAAATCCTTCGACGCGCGCAGTTTAAATTCAAATGTCACCTTATTTTTTGGACATAGTACATGGAATTAAATGAAAAACAACGATTTTCACAGTCAGATTGCCATCTTTATTATGGAGAATACCACTGTAGAGTTTGCTAAGGATCGAATTTTTTTAATTAGCCTAAGAGATGCTTTGAGCCATCTAGAATGCGGGGAAAAAAATTGGTACCTGTAAAACAAAGGTCCGCAGCCCTGTGTGGGTCTGCGGTGGCAGTCGCTGGCCCGTGTGCGAGACGTCGACCGTTTTTCTCGGAACACAATTTTTCAAAACTGCACGCAGCACAACTCCAACAATTTTCATTATTTTCACTGCAAATATTGAGCACATCTTTAAAATAACGTTCCGAGGAGAAATACGCCCGGGGCTTTTTCGTGAGTTAATTATAACATTAGTTATTAACATATGATTGTCCTTTTTTTCTGTCGAAAATTGAGTTTTTACTTTAAATGCTTACCAATTACACAGAAATTCATATTTTCATTAATAGATTTAAGGGGTTACCCCCAATTGCGATTTTGAAAAAATCGATTTTTTTTATTGCATTTTTTTGAAGTATAAGTATCTGAGAATAGGTCCTGAAAATTTCAAGTCGATCCGAACTAAATTGACTGAGATATGAGCGTTGAAAGAGAAGAATCCGTTGTGTAAACGACCGGAAATTGAAACTTTAAACGCGTTTTTCTCAAAATTGCATTTCTGAAGTCGGTGACCAAGATTACTCGAACACTAATGAACCGATCTTTTTGAAATTTTGCAGGCTTATTTAATACATAAAAATGTAGTCTTTAATCGTTCGATTTTTTTCGTTAAAATCGAACCATTAACTTTGACTGTCCGCCATTTTGTGAAAAATGAATATTTTTTAAAATCCTTCGATTAAAGACTAGTTTATACTTATATTTGACTAAATCCATCCGCATTTTTTTTTCAGATGATCCACTTCGCCGCAATGTTGGTCACCGCAAACCTTGTATATAAAAACATTATTTCATTGACGGCCATTTGCCAATAAACAATGTAATATTTTTCAATAAAAAAATTACTGAAAGTTCTTCAAGATGTGTTCTTTAAGATGGTATATTGATCGATTAAAAAAGTTTTGTAGTTTTCTATAAAAAAAATTCATGAAAAAGGCCTTTTTTTGCGCTACAAGTGGGGGTCACCCCTTAAAGATGAAAAAAAAGAACATTTCTACTAATTTACATGAGTATAGCTAGTGAGCTATACTCATGTATATTAATAGAACATTTTCTTTTCTTTCCATCTTCAAATTTGCGTCAGTTAAGCTGCGTGCCGCAGAACATCTCACATTCAACATGCCCTGCGAAAATGGCTCCAGCGGTACCATTTTGTATAATTTTTTAATGTAATTTTTTTTGTTCACTTGAAGATATGACTGTCAACATCCTTGAATATTATTATTCTCTTACTTGTACGTCCACACAAAAAAAAATTGCGAAAAATCACTTAATATTAGACGTTTCCAGTGGTGTAAGCCCTTAAGGGAGGACACCACTCTGATAGGCTGAAAGAAGGTCGTTTTTGCCGATTTTTTGTTGTCTACTGGATTATTTATTTGTGATTTGGAAAAAGGGTATGTTATTAAGCATACATTGAACTTATTTCGCGTTAAATTTAATCTTAAATATGTACACAAAAATAAAAATAAATGTTTTTTTTTTTTCAGAACCATGTTTTTACAATCGGCACGCAGCAGAACTCAGACAATTTTCGTCCAATTGACTTGAAATTTTAACGGTAGCTTCTTAGATTGTTTTAACAGTCAAGTACGAGCGCTTTTTTCCATTAATTAAAAATGGTAAAAATGTATCACTTGATATGAAAATTATGGTCCAAAAAACAAAGTTTTTTCAAGCGCGTCTCTAATGTTTTTTTAAGTTATTTTTTTATTTTCCCCCTTACTTGACTGCTGAAACTAATATAATTAACGAAAATATTTCACTCTTAGTTCCGGGACTCAATTTTGTATTCTTGTGACAAATAATTTTTTTTTTTTTTACAAACACCAATATATACCTTATAAAAGCTAAGAGTTCTTTTGACCATGTATTTTATTCCTTTCTAAAAAAAAATCCTAAGAAAACGGTCGAAAATGAGCAGTTAAATGAGCAGTTGGTGTCCTCCCTTAAGGAAATATCTTACATAACTATATCAAGCAACTAGGGTACTATTATAGGTACTTAATCAGTCTTATAATTATCATTGAGATCAAAATCAACCTGAGCAACGTTACAATCAACTTTAGCAACATTATAATGGACTTGAACAAAAAATTGTTGTTCAAGTTTATTCCCCACCATTCCCGTCAACATGAGAATTACCATCGTGGCGATCGAATGTACTAATTGTTTTTTCCTTTTTATGTTGCAGGTAAGTAGCGATGGTAGTGTCAGGAAAACTGCAAGGAACGATTTCCTATGAGCCGATCGAGCGACGTGGGAACATTCATTTTCCGGTTCTTTGGTATTTGTAAGACTTTGCACGGTTTTTCGTAACGACCAGCCAGCTGCCACGTAATTAATAATATTCGTCGCGAAACGCTGTTGCAGCTGTAAAAGTTTCAAGAATATTCTAAACATATAAATAATCGTTTCTTCACGCTACACGAAGTTGACGGATCCTTCCTTGCGTCCGTATTCTAAAAAAAGTCCCGGCTAATAGTTATGATTTATTTTATTTACTGTAATAATTTTATCCATTTATTTGCATTCAACTTACTCATCATCTAGTCGATCTGTTCGATAAAAAAATTCAATAAAAAATAATGAATCAAATTTGTTCGAGCTGGGGAATAACTTTCGGAGCTATGCAATATTCAGTGAACGTTACATGTGAAATACGTGGTTTTTTTTCCTCTCGGAATTACGAGTGTATATCCGATTGAGCATACCCACTCGATGTCCCTATAGCGATTACCCCCCAGAGTATATATACCGCCTCTCCAGCCCGTACATACGTAAACGGTAAATCGTAACCCGTAAAAGTAAGTTTCCGAGAAGGAAGATTGAGCGTGAAAATTTTATGGCTCGTCAAAAAGTTTTGCATGTCATATCGAATGGGTTCGGATACGAACGTTCCTTGATCTCGTAACTTGGACGGGGTTTCAAGTTTTCAAGGACAGACGAGGAACGGTTTACATTGGCTGATCAGTCGGGATCGGTTCCACTTAATCCCTTTCACGTGACTAATATTTATTTAAATAAAACTTGGATTAATATTTATTTTATTTTTATTTGTTTTAATCGTTGATTCCATTGTGCAGGGGCTTCCCCTTGTTGCAATCCCCACTATATTCAAGTTCTCGTCCCCACCTTGCAGCAGGGGCAGACTTCCCCCTCTGAATCACATTCGCCATGACATTACTGCCATGGGTATAGGGAAACTGCGGAAAACCTATACACATACAGCCGGTCCCAGGTTCGCGTTTCGGGGCTCGCCTTTCGTCTTTATTATGGGATTCTCCCATAATAAATTAATATATATTAATATATTAATATTATATATTATATAATAATTTGATTAATTAATAAATTGATAATTTTAACCATAAATTGATAATTTATTAATATTACTACTCGATTAATATTAATATTAATCGAAGTATCAATAAATATTAATTTAGGCTACATGTAATTCATCAATTTGTCATCTAATACGAAATACATTTTATTAAATTAATAAAAAAATGTATTCATTCAAATAAGTCAATATTGCACTACTCCAAAAAATTAGAGGAACCGATTTTTTCTTGGTGTTTTTTGAAACGCTGTATCTATGTGAAAAATGATCGTATTGAGATGAAAAAAAAGCATTTTCAAGCTTCAAGCTTTTAGTTTCGTGATCTTTTGGAAAAATCATTTAGCGAGCTATGGTTATCGCGCAATCGTAAGAAATATCGGGAGAAAAAAAAATCATTTTTTGCTTCTTTTTTTTCAAGTGCTCCCAGGCTTGGGGATTTTTTTTCAGTTAAATCAATGTATAAGTCAGTTAGCTTATTTATTCAGCTTCAATTAGGTTTTTGTTGGTCTCTCTACATTAATTTTTTGGTGAGATATCCGACTGATAATGAAAAAAGATTTATTTGTCTTTGATCATCGATATCTCAGCAACCAATGATCGCACAGGGAATTAAAGGGCAACGTTGAAAACTTGAATAAATTTTCTACCAGACCCTTTCGTTGATTTTTGAGATTTTTTTTCCCCTTGACATGAATTTGAACAAAGTACAAACAACGACTTTTTATGGTTTTTTAGAAAATCTACCACTCTTGCAAATATTGATGGGAATACCAATGTTGCCAGGTTTTTTCCAGCTTGGTAGCCCTGCAAATTTTCACATTGATCCATTCAACCGTTTTTCCGGACCGATTGATTAACATTTTACAAAACAATAAAAGAAACAAGTGTGTTGTTCCTGAACACCGTGTAATCATCATCAACATGAAAAGACCAATTATCTTCTACTTTTTCCACAACTGTGCACTAGTTGCTTGTTTGATTTCAGAAGAAAAATATTCAAAATATTTTTTTTTTTTTGGAAAACGTTTTCGGAAACAATACCGACGTATTTTTCTACACGATTCGGCTCTTGTGCACCATAATTTCACTCATCTTTAATTGCATTAATTAAAAGTTGATACCCCCAAGCTGTATTCTTGTCCCTTGTTCCTTCAATTGTTTTGTAAAACTTTGATCAATCGGTCCGGAAAAACGGTTCGATGGATCAATTTGAGAAATTTACAGGGCTATTTGAGCTACATTGGGCTGAAAAAAAAACCCTGGCATCATTAGTCTTTCCATCAATATTTGTAAAGTAGTGGCAGATTTACTGAAAATCCATAAAAAAGTAATTTTGTTGTACTTTTTTCAAATTGATGTTAAGGGTGAAAAAAAATGTTAATCAACAAAAGGGTCGTGTGAGAAATGTATACAAGTTTTCAAAGCTGCCCGTTGATTCCCTGTGCGATCATTGGTTGCTGAGATATCGATGCCCGGGAAAAAAAAGTTCATATCTGAATATATCCGAATCATATCTGTAGAATCAGATATGATCAGACAAGAAAATTGGCAATATCTGTTCATGTAGGGTCATGACAGATCATGTATGCTTATATCTGAGCATGTATGATCATATCAGAGCCATTTCGATAATTTTGAGAGCAGACCCGTCCATATCGCAGCAGGTCTGACCAGATCCAATCCCCAGGCAAGATCTGATCTTGTTGGACCAGATCTGATTTTATTGGGCCAGATCTGATCATGTCAGGCAAATCTAATCTTATTGGACCAGATCTGTCTGTCCGTATAAGAGTAAAATACCGTGGATCCCAGTAGACCTGGACATCTATGAACAATAGACCTGCCCATATGATAAAATCATAGTTTATCTGAACCATCGGACCAGGTATGACTTCGACTATATCAGAGCAAATCTTACCCTGTTGAGACAGATCAAATCTTGTTAGTGCAGTCATGGAGATATTAAAATGTTTACATATATAGAGCGGGGTTATTAACACGTCATCACTTGACGTGTCAATAATTAATAATATTATAATAATAATTCAATAATTAATAATATTATAATAATAATAATAATTCACAACTGAACTGCATATACGACAAGATATGAGTGTATAAGACTTCGTATATTTTCCAGGTTTGGTATCGTATCTGATGGGATAAAATTTTATATGAACGTGCCTGATCATATATCGAATCATATATGTTCAGATATGGTTTCACGCTGCCAACTCGCCTTGGTACCTGGCCAGATAAAAACATATATGAGATCTATATAGCGGAGTCTGATACCGTATTTGATCGGATATGATCTTATACGAACAGATGCGTTCACATATCACATGTGTGTTCAGATACGAATTTACGGTACCAACTCGCCTTGGTACTTAGCCAGATATAAATAAATATGAGTTCATATATGGTCAGGCCAGGTACTGTATTTGATCAGATATGATCTTCTATATGCATATGTGATGTGGAATATGATCAGACCTAATCATATATGATACTGTAAAATGTCAGATATGAATATATCTGATACGTGTATGACAATATATGAAACATACATGAACATATCCACTCAGGCATGAACTTTTTTTTCCCGGATGGTCAAAGACAAGAGGAAGATTTTTAATTTAAAGTCAGATATCTCAGCACAAATTGACGTAGAGAGAGCAAAATAAAATCTAAATTGAAGCTGAATAAACCAGCTAACTGACCTATATAGTGATACAGCCGAAAAAAAATTCCTGCACCCGTGGGCTTTTGAAAAAAAATCCACCCGCTATTTCTTATGATTGCGCGATAACCGTAGCTCACAAAATTTTATTGCCAAAATATCTCGAAATTGGGAACTTGAAGCTTTTCCATCTTGATACGACCATTTTCCACATGGATAAAACGCTTTGAAATACACTTTAAAAAATTACAAAACTTTTTCTGTTCCTTCAATTTTTTGGAGTACTGTAATTTCAATTGAGTGAGACTTCTCTTTATATGTAATATAAAAATTAATTGAAGGTCTTACAGTATACAATGTCTACTGCGTCGTTTGAATATTCTTACATTCTCTATTCACGCCAGTAACTATTTACCCCATTTCATTCCCACCGAATCGTCGACTAATGAATATCAACAAAATTGACGAACATGAGGTATTAATAAACATAAATTTGGATTCAATTTACATTGACAAATATTTTCGCATACAAGATAAATTTTATGAAATTAGTAAAAAATTTAATTAACATTTATTTTCATTCAGCGGGGACTCTTTTAGTATTTAATATACGAATAAATTCAACTTTTACAGCGCAAAATATATCATTGCATCGTTTAAATATTCTCAAATTTTTCATCCAGACCCGAACAATTAAGCTCATTTTATTCTTCCTAAAAAATCAAACGTCCGCATACAACAAGATAGACGAACGTCGCTGGTCAGGTAGAGCCATTAAAAAATAACAATACGAACTGTGCGGTGCAATTTTCAGCGACATAAAGAAGAAAAAAGTGGCACCTGCGAGCGGCGTTGGCCAACTTTTTGTTAATATTGCTTAAAAAAAGGCCGTGGCAGTTATCCGCGATGGAAAAAATAAATAAAAGCTGTGAACGGCGTAGAAACGGTTTTGAAAAGAGCGACGTTCCTCTATGGCTTAGCAACCCACGACCGTTCGTGACTGGGAGGGGGTAGCAATTTTCCCGAGCTGGATTAAATAGGGGTTGCTGCTTATAATTTCGATTTAGAGGGTATTTCTAACGAATAAAGAGAGAAAGGACAGAGGAGGGAGATATTGAAGATGAGAGAGAACGACTGTCAGATGTGTGTGTGTGTTTGTGTGTGTGTGTTTGTGTGTGTGTGTGTGCACCCTTGCCGGTATAGTGGAGCGAACATGATTTTTTTTTCGCTGGAGGGGTTCAAGTCCGGAGGATTATGTACGCATGCGAAGATTGCAATTAGATGGAAGTTTTTGTGGTACGCACACCATCGCTGAATAATCATATATGGACGACGAATAAATAGAGAAGGAGCGGGAGGGAGAGGGGGTAAATAAGACATTCTATCGACTGCCCTCCATTTTGTTGCATCGAAATTACTAACAACCCCATACAGCATTCACACGCACATCATGGCGCCCTCTCCCCTTCGCTTCAAACTTTCCCTCGCTTGCTCTCACCCTTCATTTCTCATCCCTTTTGCCTGCGTTGCCCTTTGTGCATCATTATATCGACTGTAACGACTGTCCCGTCGTTTGTTAAAGTCACTCCGCGTTCCTTAGAGACCAGATTGAAAGACAATTATTTTCGCGATCGTTCGGGCGGAAACGAGCGGCTCTCTGGCAGCTTACACACACACACACACACACACACACACACACACGCACACACACACACACACACACACACACACACACACACACACAAATATGTGTTGGGGGGGGGGGATGTATCATGTTTATACATCTACATAAAAAAGTAGATGTTTAAAAAAATTCTTCAAACTTTAACGATCACATTTTTGTTTAAAATCAATATTCATAAGGCGAATTTTCCAGGACCAACCGAGTATAAAAATTTATCAAAATTATAGATATCTATATGTGTATATATATATATATATATATATATATATATATATATATATATATATGTATGTATGTATATGTATTGGGTTGGTACAAAAATCTTGCAACACACAACACGAGTAAAAAAGAAAAATATTTTATTTTAGCAATAAACGATTATTCAGTAATGTAGGCTCCCTCCGCATCGACAACTCTTGCCCAACGCTCTGGTAGACTTTGCACGCCCGCAGACCAGAATTCTTTTGATCGTGAATTAAGGAAGTCGTCCAATGTATTTTTGAGATCTGACAGATCATCAAATTTTTTATCCCGTAAATAGTTCTTCAAAGCTCGAAACAGGTGATAGTCGGTAGGTGCTAAGTCTGGTGAATACGGTGGGTGTGGTAGAACTTCCCATTCTAGCTGCGAAATAGTTTCTTGTGTCATCTTAGCGACGTGGGGTCGAGCATTGTCATGGAGAAGCCGAACGTGAAGACGTTTACGCCTTTTCTGTTTCATAATTTTAGCCACCTTTTGCAGTTGTGCAGAATAAATCTCTGCCTGTATTGTGGTGTTGGTTGGCAGAAATTCGTAATAGAGCATGTCCTCAGAATTCCACCAACAACAGAGTAAAACTGTCTTCATTTCACGGGGCTGTTTAGGGGCCGGTTCTGGTTTTTCCCCTTGCGATAGCCACTGACGCTTGCGCGTGTGATTAACATACAACACCCAGCTTTCATCCCCAGTGACTATTTCTTGAAGAAAATCCTTTCTTTGCGGACGATGCAGGAGTGAAAGACAGATGAACATGCGTGTTGCTTTGTTTGATTCGCTGAGATTGTGCGGTATCCAAGACGAATAAACTTTCCTATATCTCATCTCTTGTAAATGTCGAAGGATAATAGGATGACTGCAGTTGAGTTTGTTGGCTAATTCTCGTGACGACGTATTAGGCTTTGCCTTTATAAGTGCTCGCAGTTCTTCATCGTCCACAATCGATTCCCTGCCGGACCTAGGTTTGTCTTCAAAAGATGTATCGCCAGAATGGAAACGCTGATACCATCGGGAGACCGTTGAATAATTAACTACATTAGCCTTGAACGCACTGCACATATTACGGGCTGCAGCTCGTACAGAATGCCCTTGCAACAATTCGTAATATGCGATTGCTCGAAGTGCACGTCTATCCATCTTTGCTCATACTGACTCCGCGGAACATCTGACTCGCTTATATATCCTGCGGCATGGAAGATTCTAGACCATTCTTGTATTTCTTATTCTCGAATGTTCTCGAACTTCATTATTAGAAAAAATATTTTAATTGAAAAAAAAAGTGTTGCAAGATTTTTGTACCAACCCAATATATATATTAGGTTGGCCCTTGATATGGGTAAAAAAAATTGATCACGCCGCCCTCCAAGACGGTTCCAAATAGTAATAAAAAATCTACGCGAAGCCCCAGCTATGTCCGTTAAGAGGAAGGCGTGCCTGTAAGCATGAACTTAAATTTAAATATCAATGTTTCTTCATGATTGGAGAAATTTCGATTTTTTAAATCTAGTTTATTTGTCAATTTTTTTTTTACTTTTTGAAGCTGTTGTATATTGGTATTCAATATACAGATCAAACAATAAGGTCCTCCATACTAGATTTGATGAGCGTTCAGTTTTACCATCCTATTATTTCGGAACAATAGTTCGATTTAGCTGCTGTCGAACGCTTTTAATCACATCAAAATCAAACTTTCAATTTGCATCTTGTCAGAAAAATCTATTAAGTACGAAGGATATAAATTCACGATAAACCATTCACATCGAACTTCCGGATTGGCCAGAATTGTTTTTTTTTTTTTAATTTTGTTAGAAATATTCCTCGCGTGCTGAGATACAAACACATTAATATTTCACTGAGATCAGACTTCCAGTGCTGTGGATAAAAAATGTATTTGAAAATTACTTTCGCAAAAATGCATAGGGACATTTTAAGCTTGGCGAGCTTGTTCGTTTTATTGAAAACAAAGAAATTATTTATTCGCACAAGTCATCCAATTGGTCGGAAAAAACATAATATTTAAAAAATGTACACATAAGATATCGATACTAGTTCGTTCAGTACGAATTTATTTATTAAAATCACAGAAATATCGTGTTGAAAAATTGACAAATAAACTAGATTTAAAAAATCGAAATTCTAATCGAAAAATTGAATCTCCAATCTGAAGAAAAATTGATATTTAAATCTAAGTTCATGCTTACAGGCACGCCTTCCTCTTAACGGACATAGCTGGGGCTTAGATTTTTTTTATTATTTCCAACCGTTTTAGAGGGCGGCGCGATCAACTTTTTTTTACCCATATCAAGGGCCACCCTAATATATATATATATATATATATATATATATATATATATATATAGATTATTTACATCATTAATAGACTTTATGCTCCGCGCAACGCACTTCCTCAGTTTGCACTGGTAAACATTTACCTACCCCCGGGGGTTAGGCTCGGCCTTAATCTAGACCGGAACAATAACGCTGAGCGACACTCGAGGGTTCCGACATCACTTCGGCGCCACCCAGCCAAAATACGCGCGAAAAAATCAAATATAGCTCTGCGATAGCCGCTCCCTCAATCCAGAGGGTGAGCGGCTACCGCAGTCCACAATCGTGTTGCCTGATTAAGCGGAGGGATCCAAGTATGACCGCCTTCCGCATCCGACCCGCTAGCAACCGGACACCGGGTTTGCAAACCGGTATGCCGGCGAGGCCTGACACAAAAGGCTCTTTCATCCCCCCAAGTGCGCCGATGATGAGGACAACAAGAGTCACCCTGAATTCCCGGTGCAAACGACGTAGCTCGGCCGCGGTAGAGAACTCAATAACGTATTTCGTCTTGTCGTCGAAATCGAAGAGGACAACATCCCGTGCGGAAATTGCACTAGGGCTTTGGTCGGGCCCTTATAGAATTTCCCTAACTTTAATAGGGCCCTAATCGGGTAGCCTCCCATGGGCCTTTAGTGGCCGGTCACACTTTGCTACTGAGGGCCATTGAAGGGAGAATAATGAGGGCCTTCAAGGATCCCTGAACAACGCCTCATGGAAACCATGGTGTGCCCTTAACTTATCCTTGTCAATGGATATGCTCACGTGTGTGTAAATGTATGTGTTTCTGCGTATATGTGTCCGTTTATGTAAGGTCACGATACAACCAATTTTTTTTTAATTTAAATAGGATCTATTCAAATGAGATAGGTTTTTTCCTTGTCTCACGGCCTACTACGATCTTATTTGTTTCAAAGATATTTTTATTAGTCGTTCAGCTATTCTTTTTAAATATTAAGTATATTCAAATCAAATAAAGTATATTCAAATCAAATAAAAATGCGATTCAAATAAATATTTATTTGCTTACAATGTACACTGTAAATCTAATACTATGTGCATAAAATATTCCATAAATCCAAAATGAAATTAAGGCGTTACCCCCTCTTGTAGCGCAAAAAAAGGCTTTTTTCATGAATTTTTTTAAAGAAAACTACAAAACTTTTTTTTATCGATCAATATACCATCTTAAAGAACACATCTTGGAGAACTTTCAGTAATTTTTTTATTGAAAAATATTACATTGTTTAGTGGCAAATGGCCGTCAATGAAATAATGTTTTTATATACACGGTTTGCGGTGACCAACATTGCGGCGAAGTGGATCGTCTGAAAAAAAAATGCGGATGGATTTAGTCAAATATAAGTATAAACTAGTCTTTAATCGAAGGATTTTAAAAAATATTCATTTTTCACAAAATGGCGGACAGTCAAAGTTAATGGTTCGATTTTAACGAAAAAAACGGCCGTTTTTTGGCTATAAAACGGCCATTTTTTTCGAAAAAAAAATCCAATGATTAAAGACTACATTTTTATGTATTAAATAAGCCTGCAAAATTTCAAGAAGATCGGTTCATTAGTGTTCGAGTAATCTTGGTCACCGACTTCCGAAATGCCATTTTGAGAAAAACGCATTTAAAGTTTTAATTTCCGGTCGTTTACACAACGGATTCTTCTCTTTCAACGCTCATATCTCAGTCAATTTTGTTCGGATCCACTTGAAATTTTCAGGACATATTGTCAGATACTTATACGTCAAAAAAATGCAATAAAAAAATTGATCTTTTTCAAAATCGCAAGTGGGGGTAACCCCTTAAGCAATTAATTGAGAGCTTACCACAACGATTTTGTATCGTAATTCATCATGCCCTGGCCTTTCAGAATGATTTTTTGCGAAGAAAATATTTCATTTATATTGGTATTGAACCTAGTACCTACCTACTCATTCGAGAAAAATATTCGGCTCCAATCAATGTCTAGAATCTATTTTGTTGGAAGGTAATATGTGGAAAACGGAAACCAATCTATTGACTTATCCTACACAATCGGGTAACGTTCACGAGTGGAAAATATCATCAAAATCTTCGGAAGAAATAATTTTTCGAATGGAAAGTATTCGGCGAAAAATAGTGACTATAGAAATGTTTTTAAAAAACCGAATGGGATTGTTCAAACATACGGGCAGTGCCGTATTCACTCCATGAGTGAATAAGGCAATAAGAATAATATGTAATTTTTTGAAGGTTTTGTAAATGTAATATATAATAATTTATAGTGCCCTCATGTTTTTATTCTATTTTTACCTATTATCGAACAACTGAGTGTAGTAACTAAAATACCACACGCGTTTTAGTCCAAGCTATGTATACTGGTCCGTTTCCTATAATGCCCAAACCTGGCCCTATTGTGGCATAATAGGCCCCGCAAAGGCCCTTATTATACCAACCCCTGTCGGGATTGCCATATAAGGGCCTTCGAGGGCTTACTTGAGGCTTCCCTGATAAGGAAAGCCTCAAATACATCGGCCTTAATATCTCCTTATAAATTATTATTATGATTATTATTATTATTATTATTATCACTATCACATCTTTATATATAAGCGCAATATATGGAATATATTACCTATCATAATCCTAACTAATATTATAATTCTGGCACGATTACGATATCTTTGGCGCCTTTATTTGACCCTGGTTTATTGATATTTGGCCCAAAATAAGACTTTTTTCAAGAGTGACAACAATTGAAATTCGGCGTTTAAGGGGGTGAAACAGGGGGTTGAAAGTCGAAGCATTATTGTGTTTGTGGTTCCCAATTTTGACCATGCAGCGTCCATATTCGAACGAAAATGCGACTTTTGTGTGTGTGCAATCGTTGGGTGGGTCTGGAGCACCTTCGATGTATGTGTGGAATCGTTGGGTGGGTCTGGAGCACCTTCGATGTGTGTGTGGAATCGTTGGGTGGGTCTGGAGCACCTTCGATATGTGTGTGGAATCGTTGGGTGGGTCTGGAGCACCTTCGATGTGTGTGTGGAATCGTTGGGTGGGTCTGGAGCACCTTCGATGTGTGCTTGGAATCGTTGGGTTGGTCTGGAGCACCTTCGATGTGTGTGTGGAATCGTTGGGTGGGTCTGGAGCACTTTCGATATGTGTACGATACCGTTTAACGTTGATGAGTCTTAGGTGCTCTTAATTTCATTTTTCCGGCATATGCTTGGGCACGATTACGATATCTCTGGCGCTTTAATTTGGTCATGGATTATTCATATTTGGCGCAAAAGAAACACTTTTTTGAGAATAAAAACATCGCGATTTTGGCTTCCTTTAGAAGATACAGGACATTTTACGAATTATTCGTTATTAAGCGATTTAGCTGGTTTGCGTTAATGTACCTTTCTTCGGAATGCGCTATGTCGAGAAAATAAACAAGAACAAACCCAAACAAAGTACGACGTAACAATGTAAAACACGTGGAAAATTCGATTTACATAGAAAATCGGAAAAATACACTTTTTCTCTTCGAAGCGCTGTAAATCCAAAACTAAAGCTCAAAACGAAAAAAGTTATTCTTGTTTTTCGTATTTTTTTCGGCCATATTTCATAATCCAATGGTCAAATTTAGGCGCCAAAGATATCGTAATCTCCCCATAATTCTGATAATCTGTATGTATGTCTGTCTGTTACCCAATCACGCCAAGACGGCTTGACAGATTTAAATGTAATCTAAGCTGTAGATAACGCATGATCTAGATTAATACACAGGACACTTTTTCATACTGATATATAATATCTTTCTGTTTATAATATCATACTCAAATCCAATATAATGATGAAATTCGAACTATTGTAGAATACAAACGAAGGAAATATAATCAAAATATAATATAATATATATAATATAATGTATTATACTAATATGTAACTTAACATATAATATTTTTCTAATTATAATATTCGAGTCAAATCGACTGTAATGATATATTCAAACTACACTATCCCAAAAATGATAGAAACAGAACATTTCGTCAATTTTTTTTTGACGCGCTGTATCTATGTGAAAAATGGTCGAGGGCTTTTGGCAAAAAAAAATTGTGAGCTACGGTTATCGCGCAATCATAAGAAATAGCGGGAGAAAAAAAAATTCTGAATTTTTTTTATCTGATTTCAAGGGTCCACGGGCTTGAGATTTTTTCAGTTAAATTAATGCATAGGTCGGTTAGTTGGATTATTCAGCTTCAATTTGGTGTTTTGGTCTCTCTACGTCAATTTTTCGCTGGGATATCCGACTTCGAATAAAGAAAGATCCTTTTCTCTCTGATCATCGATATCTCAGCAACCAATGATCGTACAGGGAATCAAAGGGCAGCTTTGAAAACTTGAATCAATTTCCTACATGACCCTGGCGTTAATTTTGAGTTTTTTTTCGCCCTTGAGATTAGTTTGAAAAAGTATAAAAAAATGTCTCCTCATGGTTTTACAGTAAATCTACCACTTCGTTACAAATATTGATAGAAAGACTAATGTCGCCAGGTTTTTTTCCAACTTAATGTACCCCCAATAGCCCTGTAATTTTTTTTAATTGATCCATCGAACCGTTTTTCCGGACTAATTGATCAAAGTTTTACAAAACAATTAAAGGACCAAGTGTATTGTTTCTGAACACCGTGTAATCATCAAAATTAAAAGACCAATTTTCTTCGACTTTTTTAAACAACTTTGCACTAGTTGCTTGTTAAACTTAAGAAGAAAAGAAATGGAAAAATTTCAATTTTTTTTTAAATTTGTAAAACATATCAGGAAACAATACTGACTCATTTTTGACACGATTCGCCCTTGGTGCACCATAATTTCCCTCATCTTTAGTTGCATTAATTGAAAGTTGATGCCCCCAAGTCGTATATACTAGTCGATCTGAAAACCTTTATGCGATTAATTCTCGATATTTTCTGCGAAGGTTATTGGGGTTACAAATTTTTTTTTTAACCCGTCATGATCAGAAATTGCAAAAAGTTTACAACAACTTTTGATTAATATGTTTACCAAAATTTAGAAAAAAAACTTACTAAAAAAGATTACTTTTGAAAAAAAAACTGTCAATTGTTTTTTTTAACAAAAATAATCGTGTTAAAAAAATGTTTTTTTGTAAGACTAATAACCTTTGCAGAAAATTTCGAGAATTAATCGCATACAAGTTCTGAGATCGATTAGCGAATACCGTTTGGGGGAATCAACTTGCAATCGATGCAATTGAAGATGACTAAAATTAAGGTGCGCAAAAGCCGCATCGTGTCAAAAATGACTCAGTATTATTTCCTGAAATGTTTTGAAAACTAAAAAAATAATTTAAAAAAAATTCTTAAATTTAACAAGCAACTAGTGGCAATTTGTGAAAAAAAGTCGAAGAAAATTGGTCTCTTCATATTGACGATGATTACACGATGTTTATAAACAGTACACTTGTTTCTAATACTCTACCTCTCTGCGGTGCGTGAGTTCTTTTGACGGATGAAGAAACATGGAAAATCGAGATATAAAAATAGCTGCATAGGGACTTCCATGGTAGCTATGCAGCTAAATTCATTCCAACACTGCAGAGCTTCAAAGTGGAATAAAGAAAAACTAGCTATGTGTTGTTCTGGAGACAAAGTACATATAATATAAAAATAAATACATGTATGTATGTATATCGAGGGTGTCCCTTTTATCTCTGCCACCCGAAATAACTCGGTAATTATCGACGTCACAAAAAAATGTTCCAGACAAAAGTTGTACGGCGTGATGGCGGCCATCAAATGCGACCATTTTTTTTTTTATTTCGGCCGAGGCGTTGACGCACTGTAAAGGTCTCCTCCACTTTTTGAAATAGAATAGTACATTTTTTCAACCAACTTATGGAGCACCTCAAGCCGCATAAAAAACATTAGGGGGTCGAAGTCGTTCAAGGTCATTCAAGGTGAGTATCGATGATCCAAATCTAAATATCTCGGATTACTGCCAAATTTTTGGTAGTGATTCGAAGTAAAAAAAATTGGTCACGTTTGATGGCCCCCTTCTCACCGTACAACTTTTGGCTGGACATTTTTTTTGGAACGTCGATAATTACCGAGTTATTTCGGGTGGCAGAGATAAGAGGGACACCCTGTATACATTCGTTCACCCTTATAAAAAACGGAAATATCACCTTCCTCATTTCTTCGCTCCCTCGAGAAATCCAAGATGTTTTGAATTTTGTTATTTTTTCGTCTTCTTTCTCCTACGGGGTCCTTTCGTATAACGACGTATTTTTTCCCACACGATGATTTTGATAGTCCCGTTATAATATCCGTTCTACGCGTGACGCCTTTGACGGGCCGCCCTTATCGCCCACGCTCGTACGAAGGATCTCCGTGAGAATATAATTATCCGGCGAGACGAAACAGGAAACAAATCGAACGTTAGCACACCGGAGCGTGTTTCTCATTACGAGTGGAAACCCGAAATATTTGTAGATAGAATATCCAATTTGTAGTGCAATAATCGGAGACATTTTGGTTTGCAGTGCCCCCATGGAAATTTATGTATGTAAAATATATGCAGAAAATATATGCTACGTATATATATATCGTTCGCATATATAGTGACGAAAAATAGAATAATACGTATATATTCTGTATATATGCACCAAATATATGACGCATATATGACCCATATATTTTAGATATATTTTTCTGACCAAAAAAATATATGCTACGTATAAACACTATATATGATGCATATATGAGGCATATACGACGCATATATTTTCGATATACTTTCAATCTATTTTTTTGTCAGAAAAATGTATAAAAAATGTACGCGTCATATATGACGCATACATTTTTGATACATATTCCTGACAAGAAATATATGCTGTGAACAAACACTATTACAGTTAAACTTAATAAAACTTAATTTACAGTTAAAGTACACTATTACATATAAACAATATATACACCCACATGAAAATAAAATATATAAAAAATATATCGAAAAATATATAAAACATGTATTAAGTATAATTGGTTCGAAAAATTGGATATGCCAATTATATTTTTGGGCAAGAGTAAAACCTATACGATATATAAATATAAATCCATTTAAGATACATCTTAAATATATCAAACATACAAACTGAATGTATGTTTTATATATTTTAAATATGGTTGGTTAAGCAACTTGAGTAACAGATGACGTTGCAAATCAAAAACATCTTCAAGTCGGTATCTCGCGAAGACCTAGACGCACTAGCCGGAATAAATGATCGGACAAAAAAATTGAAGGTTATGTAATCTCGTAATTCTATTCGATTATCGCTCTCTATGCGAACGCGATTAAGTAATTGATCCGATAATGTTAGTTACTCTTGTAAATCCACATATTTCTCAAAAAACTAACTGTGTGTATTGTACGATATGTAGACGATACGAAAGTTAATTTAACAAGTAGAACTAGCTCAGTGGGGAAGGTCCCAGCTCATCACTCAGAAGTCCCGGGTTCGAAACCACCTTACGGCGTGTAAGCGTCTGATATAATTTTAATTTGAACCATTAATATATTTGAACCGCAAACACCATAATCGTAATTAAGGACAAGAAAAAAATATCGTAAAAGGGTGCAATGATGTAAATAACGTCATAACAAAATTTTTAAGAATATTTCAAGTATAGTTTAAATATATTTCAAGTATATCTTAAATACACGTTGAATATATTTCAATAATATTTTAAATGTAGTATGAACATATTTCAAGTATATTTTTAACGGAGTATGAATATATATCGTGTATATTTTAGATGTACTTTAAATACATTTAAAGTATATTTCAATTACAAGTCGAATACAGTTAAAATACATTTGTAGTATATTTTGAGGGTATTTTGAGTACATTGTAAGTATATTTTCAATATAGTTTGTGGCACATATGTATATATGTGGTATGCATGCAGTGTGTATGCAACATATATGCTAAATATATGTGGTATATATGCAGGGTAAATGCTACATATATCATTGATATATGGTACAGTGATATACAGTAATACCACGCATATACATGTCATATATAAAAACGTTACGAAAATTAGAATTTGGCACATATATGCAACATATATTTTCAATATATGGCATACATTTCACATATATTAAAATTATAAATAAAATAAATTTGCCGTATATTTTCGCGTATATAAATTTCCATGGGGGTGGCTTTGAATTTTCATCCTTATTTTCCTTGAGAATGGATTCGTTGAGTTTTTTTTTAACCAACAATTAAATATCTATATTGATGTATAAATAAATGGAGAGATAAAAAATAGATTAATTAATGACTACATAAACATATGATTGAATAAATAAATAGCCAAATAAATATATCCTTATATACATATAATATACAGTGTGTTAAGGGAGACTTTGTCCTTGCAGTGTCATATTTCAGGTTACACATTTTATTTTTTTTAAAGGAAACGAGTAAAGCTGTTTGAGTGCGGTTTTTTTCTTGCTTTTATTCATGATGTACAGAACGTTAAAAAAATGTTCTTTTGAAAAAAAAACCAAAATGGCGTCCGTTGCAGCTCCGCGAAAACAGATCCTCAAATCGCGGGAGGTAAACGGCTGACATCACTGCCCCTCTTTGTTGATCTGAAACACAAATTCAAAGCATATTATCAATCTGTGACCCTTTGGTCATGGAATGACGGACGGGTTTTTCGTTTAGTACAAATTTCGGAAAATGGCGGCAATTAAAAAAAAAATCGAATTTCCGCGCTTTTTTTCGCATAAAAAGATAAATAATAAATGCAAAAATGTATCTATCGAAAAAACGATCCGTCATTCCGTGAATACATATTTTCTGAGTATGCTCTCCAAATTTCAGGTCGATATGTTAATTACAGCGGTCAGGAGAATGTCAGCCATTTTTAAAAACGTGTTTTCGAGAAAAACGCGTTTAAAGTTTTGTAATGTGTTTACACAAATGTGTTTATAATTACCGCTAATCGGCAATGCCTGGTCCATAGAGGCATCCCTCCTCTTCTTATAGCTGCTCATGTTGAGCCGCTTAAATTTTTGAAAATTTCAAGGACAAAGTCTCCCTTAACGCGTTGCCTTTTACAAATTATCCTTCGAAAAAAAATTAAATTCTTTATAAAGTTTCGTGTGAGATATACAAATACTTTTTTTTACCCATTGTATGTGGTTTTTCTAATACGTCTCCGAATCATCGGATATAAAATCTACCGTACCGACAGACTTTTAATTGCTTGGTAAGTTTTTTCTTTCCATTTTTCAAATTATTTTCATCTAATCGAAGTAGTCGCGAAGTACGTAAATACAATTGGGTGGTACTGATGTAACGCAAATTGCCGCCGCGCGAAGCGGTGTATTGCGAAAACACGGGCGCTAATGGAACGTATTCTCTCAGATATTCGGCGGAAAAGCCCAACGACGAGGGGGAGTCGAGCCCTTAAAGCCGAAGCAACAATTATAATGTGGGAGGGTTCCGACACGAGCTTCTGAGGGGGGAGGGGGGCGGCGTCTTTTGAAGCTTCAGGGACATTCGAATGCGACGACGATGCTATATAGGTTTCAATACATATGTGTGTGTGTGTGTGTGTATATGTATAAGGTAAATGAAAGCAGTGGGGTTCCCATATTACATACGCGCGAGTGAATGCAAAAGCGTCGACCAATGAATGGGCATTTTTTGTCGACGACCCTCATGAGCACCGTATATCGGGCCTTCGGAGCCACATCACCGTTTCGATGATTATCACAATATTTCTGGAGAAGTAAAGAAAAAGGAAATAAATAAATGCCGAATGCTGGAGTATAAAAAAGTTACACGAAAAAATAAAAAGGAAAGTTGGCTAAAAAATAAATTCAAAAAATCACAAGAAGAATCAATCCTCCTATCGAGTACGGTTTACTTTTCTATTGATTTTTTAGTCGATTTTCATATTGATTTTTGCGTGATTGTTTATCAGTTCAGAGGATTCATTTTATCGAACGAGGATCGCCGAAACTTGTGTGCAAATAGCCGGGTAAGTAGAGAAAAATTGCCCCCGCATTTTCTCCAGCGAAATTGGCAGTATACTCTGAGGTATAAAAAAAAACAAATTTTCTGAAAATTTCATCCCCGTCAACGCAATGGTTTTGGAAAAATGAATTTCTTTTTTAATAAAAAAAAAAAATTCTGGAAACGCTTCAGTTCAGATTCGATTTTTTTTTGGTACTTGTTACGATCAAACTTGTTACGAAATAAAATTATAGGACACCTTGTGAAAGATTAAGGTTCAAAAAAAATAATGTTCCGTGTTTTATTTTTTTTTACTATAATCCACTTGGGGTACAATAACGAATTTTTTTTCATATAATCTTTGGGCACCTTGTTAGATTATATAATTTTTTCGAAATGATCGGTTTGGTACGCTACAGTGAAAAAAAGGAAACACACTTTATTGATATATTTTAATTATATAGATATATAACTAAAATATATCAATATTTAAACTTTTCTTTTTATTTTTTGAAAAAAAAAACAGATTTTATTGATATATTTTAGTTATATATCTATATAACTAAAATATATCAATAAAGTGTGTTTCTTTTTTTTGACTGTGGCGTACCAAGCCGATCATTTAGTCATATATCAATGAAGTGTGTTTCTTTTTTTTTCACTGTGGCGTACCAAACCGATCATTTTGAAAAAATTATATAATCTAATAAGGTGCCCAAAGATTATATGAAAAAAGTTTCGCTACTGTACCCCAAGTGGATTATAGTAAAAAATAATAAAACAAGGAACATTTTTTTTTTCAAACCCTAATCTTCCGCAAGATGTTCTATAATTTCCTAACACGTTTGATCGGAACAAGCAACAAAAAAACAATCAAATCGATCCACTGTACCGTTTCCGGAAATAAAAAGTTTGATATTTTTAAAAAATCATTTTTCTAAAACCATTGCGTTAACGGGCATGAAATTTTCAGAAAATTTGTTTTTTCAGAATATACTCCAAATTTCGCTGGAAAAAATGCGGGGGCAATTTTTCCCTACTTACCCGGCTATGGCCTTTGTTTGAAGGAAAACTAAAATATCACTGACGACGTATAACATTATAAGAGAAAGCTAGTATCTTTTGCCGTGGCCAATTTGTAAGCACCCTCATACTTTTCGGTTACGGGTGGCAACCGAGGAGGGCAAAATAGTGTGCGAAAAAGAGTGCAATTTTTTCTCCCGAAATTAGAACGGAATTTACGCAACGAGTATTCATTTATTCATTTTACATATATATATATATATATATATATATATATATATATATATATATATATATATATATATATATATATATGTATATATATATATATATGTGTGTGTGTGTGTGTGTGTGTATATATATATATATATATATATATATATATATATTTATATATAAATATACACTTATTACTGGTTGGGTGCAAGCTGAATATAAATACTGGCTCATCTCCCTTATAAATCGTGCACGAGGTGCGGGCACGAAAATCTCTAATCTTTTTAGCACCCTAGTTGGGAAGAAAAAATAAACATAAAAATACAGTATACATACAAATAGACGGGCGCGCGTGTGAGTGTGCGCGTGTGGTGCTGTACATAGTTTCCGGAAAAATGCTTTGTCGAGCTAATGGTCCATAATACATTTTCCGCCTTCGTCGACATTTTCCGATATACCGGCATCTCGACCTCGCCATTGCCTTCCTCGCAGACGGACTATACAGCGTTCTTTATTATTATTCTTTGCGAAATGAAAAGCAAGCCCGTCTTGGCGCGAGGAAGAATAAAAGACGCAGAAAAGCGTTCGCGAATGCGAATTTTGGATGCTCGTTGGAATGTGATGCGATCGAGAAATCTATGGCAGTGACGGAGATTCCACGCGATTCGGGGATAGGAGAATCGGGATTCTTTCGCTTATGGCCGACGTGCTAGGAAAAATTGACTCGTGGACGGTCGATTTTCGCTTATTTGCAGCGTCCCGGGAAAAAAAAGTTCATGTCTGAGTGGATATGTTCATATATGTTTCAGATATTGTCATACATGTATGAGATATATTTATATAAGACATTTTACAGTATCATATATGATTAGGTCTGATCATATTCCACATCACATATGCATATAGAAGATCATATCTGATCAAATACATTATCTGGCCTGACCATATATGAACTCATATCTGTTTATATCTGGCTGAGTATCAAGGCGAGTTGGTACCGTAAATTCGTATCTGAACATACATGATGTGATATGTGAACGTATCTGTTCGTATAAGATCATATCCGATCAAATAAGGTACCAGACTCCGCTATATAGATCTCATATATGTTTTTATCTGGTCAGTTACCAAGGCGAGTTGGCAGCGTGAAACCATATCTGAACATATACGATGTGATATATGAGCAGGCACGTTCATATAAAATTTTATCCCACAGATACGATACCAAATCTGGAAAATATACAAAGTCTTATACACTCATACCTTGTCGTATATGCAGTTCAGTTGTTCACACATGAAAACATCTGAATATATGAACCCGGGAAAAAAAGTTCATATCTGAATATATCTTAATCATATCTGTAGAATCAGATATGATCAGACAATAAAATTGGCAATATCTGTTCATGTAGTGTCATGGCAGATCATGTATGCTTATATCTGTATGATCATATCAGAGCCATTTTGATAATTTTGAGAGCAGACCCGTCCATATTGCAGCAGGTCTGACCAGATCCAATCCCCAGGCAAGATTTGATCTTGTTGGACCAGATCTGATTTTATTGTGCCAGATCTGATCATGTCAGGTAGATCTGATTTTATTGGGCGAGATCTGATCATGTCAGGCAAATCTAATCTTATTGGACCAGATCTGTCTGTCCGTATAAGAATAAAATACCGTGGATCCCAGTAGACCTGGACATCTATGAACAATAGACCTGCCCATATGATGAATCATAGTTTATCTGAACCATCAGATCAGGTATGACTCCGACTATATCAGAGCAAATCTTACCCTGTTGAGACAGATCAAATCTTGTTAGTGCAGTCACGAAGATATTAAAATGTTTACATATATAGAGCGGGGTTATTAACACGTCATCACTTGACGTGTTAATAATTAATAATATTATAGTAACTCACACGATCACATATAATACAGTCATATATTCAGATGTTTTCATGTGTGAACAACTGAACTGCATATACGACAAGGTATGAGTGTATAAGACTTTGTATATTTTCCAGGTTTGGTATCGTATCCGATGGGATAAAATTTTATATGAACGTGCCTGCTCATACATCACATCACAAATGTTCAGATATGGTTTCACGCTGCCAACTCGCCTTGGTACCTGACCAAATAAAAACATATATGAGATCTACATAGCGGAGTCTGGTACCGTATTTGATCGGATATGATCTTATACGAACAGATCCGTTCACATATCACATCATGTATCTTCAGATACGAATTCACGGTACGAACTCGCCTTGATACTTAGCCAAATATAAACAGATATGAGTTCATATATGGTCAGGCCAGATACTGTACTTGATCAGATATGATCTTCTATATGCATATGTGATGTGGAATATGATCAGACCTAATGATATATGATACTGTGAAATGTCAGATATAAATATATCTGATACATGTATGACAATATCTGAACCATATATGACAACATCTGAAACATATATGAACATATCCACTCAGACATGAACTTTTTTTTCCCGGGAAACGATATATGAGGATATGAGACGATATCCGATCAGATATGGCACCTCACCTGACTGTATTGTATGTGATCATGTGAGTTACTATAATATTATTAATTATTAACACGTCAAGTGATGACGTGTTAATAACCCCGCTCTATATATGTAAACATTTTAATATCTTCATGACTGCACTAACAAGATTTGATCTGCCTCAACAGGGTAAGATTTGCTCTGATATAGTCGGAGTCATACCTGGTCCGATGGTTCAGATAAACTATGATTTTATCATATGAGCAGGTCTATTGTTCATATGATAGACCTGCTCATCCAGGTCTACTGGGATCCACGGTATTTTATTCTTATAACGGACAGACAGATCTGGTCCAATAAGATTATATTTGCCTGACATGATCAGCACTCGCCCAATAAAATCAGATCTACCTGACATGATCAGATCTTGCCTGGGGATTGGATCTGGTCAGACCTGCTGCGATATGGACGGGTCTGCTCTGAAAATTATCAAAATGGCTCTGATATGATCGTACATGCTCAGATATAAGCATACATGATCTGCCATGACACTACGTGAACAGATATTGCCAATTTTCATGTCTGATCATATCTGATTCTACAGATACGATTCAGATATATTCAGATATGAACTTTTTTTCCCGGGGTTTCTAAGGAGATCTGCGTAGATCGGTGATGGCTTCGTCCCAATAGGCGCAACATTTGTTTGCAGCAAACTGTCCAGAAATCGAGATTGGCGAGATTTGATAGTTCGAATTTGGAAATCTGTGAAAAATCGGAAAATCGTCGTAGCCGAACGTGCCCGGGGCCATTTCGAAGCTCGATTGATTACGAGCAAAATGAGCATGCGCCGGAATTTCTACTCGAAAATTGAAAAAATGTACAGTCGTACTGCGCCGATCGAACACGGAAAAATCTTCCGGCCAACATTTTGTTCTTTGTTCTCAGGCAAATGATTATTTTTTTCTTCCCGCTCGGGTTACGTATACCTGGAACATTAAAGGTGTACCAGGAAACGGCGAAATTGTTATTCGAAATTCACGTGCCGCTCGACTTTCTCCGATACGTAAGTGCCAATGCGCGTGTGTGTGCGCGCGGGCGTTTCTCGAAAGGGATCGAGAAAGTGTCGTTGCGTCGTTTTTACCGGGTGTATATGGCGTGCGCGCTTCCCAGAAATAAAATTGCCCAGGGAGAGGAAAGGGCGCAAAGAAGAGACCAATATCGGCGGTTCGCGCGACGTTAAGTGCGCGAAGAAAAAAGAAAAGGAAGAAAACACCCCTTCGAGTGTATATTAGGGCGTATTAGTCTCGCCGATGACTGGGGGAGGCATCGAGACACGCACACGGAGTGTAATCCAACCAAGTCCCGGTCATGCGACACACGAACATTACACGCCACTGCAGACTTTCCTTCCCCGAGGCTCCTGGTGTCTCGCCAATTCTGAGGGGGCACGCTGGGCACCCGAAAATGACGTCAATTTTCCAAATTCGTAAAAAAATATTAAGCCAACTCATATTTCGATAATAAGCAATTTTATTCAATAATAAAGCCTATCATTATTTTTTATTTTTAAATTTATGTATTATTTTTAATTTTATATATATAATTATTTTTATTTATTATTATGTATTATTTTTACTTTTATATTTATTATTATGTATTATTTTTAATTTTATGTATATAATTATTTTTAAATTTATGTATAAACATTTTTTACATTTTACTTTTCGTTCTATTAATTTATTGAGTTATTAAATGAACCTCATTATTTTTCTCAATAAGGTGCATCTCAATAACGTTGTGTATTATTTTCTTATGACGCGGTTTCGTCGCTCAAGTGTCATTTTTGAACGTCACTATTCTATGTTATACATAATGAGATATTTCAATAAAATCAATGAAATGACGTTATCAAATAATCATAAACGACGTTATTGAAAACTCAATTGTGGTATGATTTTATTACAGCATTAAAAAAATGCTATTACGTTATTTGCAATCGACACATTGAAATATTAATGGTTTCTTAAAAACGTTACGTTATTGAAATATTAAAAATATTGAATCATACGTGATTAAAGAGTATAATCATTGAAAAAAAAGACACTAGTGAATTACGACAATGACGACCAACGAGATAAAAAAATTGACAATAACAAAAATATCATTACAAAGAATTAATCGCTGAATATTCCGTTTACAAAATAACATAATTGGAAACGGGCAAATAATTACTTTATTTAAAAAATAACATATTTGAGAAAATATAATAGAATAACTGCACGAATGAGTGCCAAATTAAAGAAACAATAACGTCATTAAAAAGTTGACCATCATAAATATGGCCATTGAAATATTTTTCAACAGCTCTATTTTTAATCGACAGAACGAATGATTCGAACTTCGTTAAAAATTCATTTTTAAAAGAAAATCTATGCAAATAAAAGAGTTCCGTGACTGGCTGACTGACCGACGTATAAAGAACGCACAGCCTAAAGCGCTGAACATAGGTCCAGGCAAGTTGGAAGATATGTTCTTTAGAAGGTGTAGAAGTGCGATAAGAAAGGATTTTTCGGAAGCCAACTCTCAAAGGGGTAAAATGGGGTGTAAAGGTTTGTATGGAAAATTGTATTTCTGACGTGTATCAACGCGGGCGTAGCCGCGGATGGTTGCTAGTAACTAATAAAGTTTCAAAAGAAAAACAAAGTTAATGCAGACATTTACCAACGAAACATTAAATCATTCAAATTCCTTTAAAACGTATCCCGGGTAGAAATTTTGTTCCGGCTGCAAGAAGGTCCGGATCATGGATGCGGATTTCTTTTTCAGGCCTTGAGCAGGATTTTTCCTCATGTCCTGATCAGTTTTGAAATGCAATTGCTGACTTCGGCCTGATCAGGCTGGAAAACCAAGGCTTCATCAGGGCGAAAAGTGAAGGCCTGATATGCAGTTCGAAGAGAGAAGTTCGTTGTTGCTTCGAAAACCACCATCACTTTATATACTTTATTGCACCGCAATTTTTTACTTTGTTTATTTTACGAGGATCTATCTAAATCAAATTGGTTTTTTCCTTGCTTCACGATCTACTACGATCCTATTTGTCTTAAGGCCTTACCCCCACTTGTAGCGCAAAAAAGGCCTTTTTCATGAATTTTTTTAAAGAAAACTACAAAACTTTTTTAATCGTGCAATATACCATCTTAAAGAACACATCTTGAAGAACTTTCAGTAATTTTTGTATTGAAAAATATTACATTGTTTAGTGGCAAATGGCCGTCAATGAAATAATGTTTTTATATACACGGTTTGCGGTGACCAACATTGCGGCGAAGTGGATCATCTGAAAAAAAAATGCGGATGGATTTAATCAAATATAAGTATAAACTAGTCTTTAATCGAAGGATTTTAAAAAATATTCACATTTCACAAAATGGCGGACAGTCAAAGTTAATGGTTCGATTTTAACGAAAAAAAAACGGCCGTTTTTTGGCTATAAAACGGTCATTTTTTTCGAAAAAAAAAATCGAACGATTAAAGACTTAACGATCGAAAATCGAATCGTTAAGAAAAAAAATCGAACGATTAAAGACTTAACGATCGAAAATCGAATCGAAGACTTAACGATCGAAAATCGAATCGAAAAAAAAAATCGAACGATTAAAGACTTATTTAATTTTTATGTATTAAATAAGTCTGCAAAACTTCAAGAAGATCGGTTCATTAATGTTCGAGTAATCTTGGTTACCGACTTCAGAAATCCCATTTTGAGAAAAACGTGTTTAAAGTTTCAATTTCAGTTTACACGAAGAACGGATTCTTTTCTTTCAACGCTCACATCTCAGACAATTTTGTTCGGATCGACTTGAAATTTTCAGGACATATTCTCAGATACTTATACTTCAAAAAAATGCAATAAAAAAAAACGATTTTTTCAAAATCGCAAGTGGGGGTAACCCCTTAAATATTTTTTTTATAATATAGAAAATAAAATAGAATATTTAATAAATCGAAAAAAAATGAAATAAGCAATTTAGAGTTCTACCACAATGATTTTGTATCATGATCCGTCATTCCCTGGCCTTTCGAAATTATCCTTTTCCGCTCGCTGCCGAGTGTATGTGGCATCATAGTCGCAGATATGGCATAAGAGACCATATAAATTCCTATAATTATTTGTTGTATTACATAAACTATGTTTATTAGTTAATATCATTGTGATGATTAGTGAGTTTTGTCGCCCATCATGCTACAGATTTTCCAAACATAACCTATATATCGATCTATCTATCTATACCTATATATATATATTAGGGTGGCCCAAATTTGAGCTCCATTTTTTTCCTTTTTCTCACCATCTAAATATCTTCTTTGGAAAAAAAAATTGTCCCGGATTCTGCGAGCGGTCAAAAAATATTGAGAGGTCGCTCAAGCCTCACAAAAATTCGAATTTTCATTAAAAAATCGAATTTTGTTTTCGTCCACTTCTCACCCATAAATGTTATGCGTTATAATTTGTTATTTAAACGAGCGAAAGCTCTAATCGGCGGATGAATATTTAGTGGTCGCTCAAGGTTTTCGAATGTAGAATTTCCGCCAAAAAATAAATCTCGGTTGCCAATTAGACGATACGTATTATTATGTATTACAGGTCTTATTTTCTGTGAGAAGTCTTCGATAAAATTTGTACGACCGAAATTTTACCGATGGTCCTCAACGACTTGCCGAATAGAAATCTTGCTCCGGCTAAAAGACCTGATCAGGCTTCCTGATTTCTTTGCCCGGCCTTGATCAGGATTTTTTTTATCAAGCTCTGATCATTTATGAAACGCAATCCCTGAGTTTGGCTTGATCTGTGTAAAAAATCAAGGCCTGATCAGGGTAAAAATCAAGGCCTGATCAGAGTAAAAAAATCAAGGCCTGATCAGGGTAAAAAATCAAGGCCTGATCAGGGTGAAAAGTGAAGGCCTGACATGCAGTTCGAAGAGAGAAGTTCGCTCTTCAATGCCCTGCCAAAAAAAAATATTGAAATTACGTAGGATCTTTTTAAGAGGAGCACCTCGGAGCCCAAAAAGGTCATTTTTGTGAATTTTTTCAAGGAAAACTATTTGAAATTTCGTATTGGGGTTTTAATTATCCAAAAGTATATACATTCAAAAATATGTTTAATTTTCTTTTTTTTTAATATCAAAAATATACAAGGATATTGTATGATCCTTGGAGCGTCATAAAAAAATCTACGTAGACGGTACCCACTGGCGTTTCTTCAAAAATCATCTGAAAAAAAACCAGAAAGATTATTAAATTTCATACTATAATCTAGTACTTCTCATAGCCGATTTTGAAAATATCGATTTATGACGAAATGGCGGACGTTTGAACATAAATAGTGAGTTATGGGCCAAAAATTATTTATTATTTTGCTTATAAAACAAAAACTAAGTATCAGAAAAAAAATCCTATAACAAGTACGAGATAATGGTGTATAGAATACCCACAAGAAACCTCAAGGCAATCGGTTCATTGGTTTTCGAGAAATTTTGGGTACCGATTTGAAAAACGTGGTTGTGAGAAAAACGCGTTTGAAAATTTGGGAATGAATAAATCGTGAAATTTATCAACTTACACGGAATCATCGATACCAGGCCCATAGTGTAGGTCTTCTACGGTCGACGGAATGTTCATAGCTCCTAAATCCTCGACCTCGACCATCTAGGTGTATATCTCCCCTTAAATCAAATAAATTTTTTACGACGATCCTATTTGTTTCAAATATATTTTTTAGAATATTGTATAGAGAATTTCATAAATCCAGAATAAATTGAAATGCTAAGTTTAGAGTTCTGCCACAATGATTTTGTATTATAACTCGTAATTCGATGATCTTCTGAAAGGATTTTTTCGAAGAAAATATTTCTGTATCAACATGGTTTCGAACCTAGAACCTAGCAACCAATAGCTACGCACGCTGCCCCTAAGCTACTGAATGTTTGTAGCATTCTCGTCGCCAATATGCCATAAGAGACTTTATCAATTAGTTAATACCATTGTGATAATTAGAAAGTTTGATCGAATTTCATACTATAGATTTTTCAAACATAACCTATATATATGATTCCTCTCTCTCCGCCCCTCTCTGCCCCTTTGATGTGTGTATTGCAATAAAGATGGACCATTAATTTAAACAGAAAAATGTTTGTCATTACGAAAATTCTATTTAATTTGAATAAAATACATTAAATAGGTAAATTTAGTGGATTCAACTAAATTGTTTTTTAAATAGAGGAAATCGAGTTACAGGTTTATTAGGAATAAATACAATATTGGGAATAATAGAAAATAAACGCATAGAGTGAACAATATGTCTCGACGTTTTGACGACGCGCTAATATATATATACATATATAGTTCGTCTGGTGTTTAATAAGAGGTTAGGAAAGCGCCAAACTGTATACAGGTCCAGTTACTTGATGATTTCCTAAAGCTAGCCGGATCAGGCGAATTGAATCAAGCCGTAAATCCGTTTGCCTGACTATCGCCTGAAACTGGCCGGATCAGGCGACTGGAGGTAACCGTAAATCGAGGTGCCTGACTATCGCCTGAAACCGGCCGGATCAGGAAAATCAAGGCACACCGTGAATAAGGCCTCCGTACTACAGCGTGATCAGGCCCGGATCAAATGTCAGGCCAGCCTGACAATATCTCATCAATAGTTATTAACCAATATTAGACCATCAACCATTGCCCAATTACCATTAACCAGCCAACCAATTAGTTATTAACCATTGACGAAGAGCAGAAACAATTCCTACTCCAAGTCGTTTAGGATCATCGGCAGACTTCCAAACCGGACTAAAACTATCGTCGTACAAAATTTGTCAAAGACTTTAAATAAAACATAAAACCTATAATACATAATAATACATATCGTCTATTGATGTTTGTTACAAATGATTATAATAAATTATTCAGAAAACTATTCCGCAATCTATTTTGTTTTTATGCTACAAGGAATTATAGTGATTGCGAGATTTATTTTTTTGGCGGAAATTCGGAATTTCGAAAACCTTAAGCGACCACTAAATATTCATTGACCGGCGAGAGCTTCCGCGAGTCTAATTTTAGAATTATAACGCGTAAAATTTGGTGGTGAAATTAAGTGGACGAAAAAAAATTGATTTTTTAATAAAAGTTTGAAATTTTGGGAGGCTTGAGCTACCTCTAAATATTTGTTGACCGCTCGGAGCTTCCGCGACATTTTTTTTCTTTCTAAAGAAGATGGCTGGTGAGAAAAAGGAAAAAAATTAAGGTCAAATTTGGGCCACCTTAATACATATTTATGTGTGTGTGTGTGTGTGTGTGTGTGTGTGTGTGTGTGTGTGTGTGTGTGTGTGTGTGTGTGTCGTGTTTGACAAGAGATTAGGCGTGTAAAAGGTGCGAAACTGTATAAGTTCCAGTTGCCTGACCATCGCCTGAAACCAGCCGTATCAGGCAAATCGAGGCACGTACAGTGAGTAAGGCCTCCGTTCTACAGCCTGATCAAGCCCGGATCGAATGTCAGACCAGCCTGACAATATTTCTACTCGGGATAACGTTATTAGAAAATTGACTCAGTTTTTTTACGTTGCTTTATATAAATTTATAATTTTATAAACATTTTATAAACATCGTCACTTAGACTCAAGCAAGTTTGGACCTTTCCAGGGGAATTTTCGACGCTGCCCATTTGGATTCTGATAAAGTTTACGATGCGAAATGTTCCTTTTATGACAAGGCGGCTACGTGCCAAGACCATATCCGAGTACGCTGGATCTTTATTCATTTCCTTCTCTTTTTACTCGAGCTCAACGCTTCGCCTGGACTACTCTTCCGTAGTGTTTGTGGGGCTACTTTAGCTTAAACGTAAGTAATTAAAAAAATTAACCTTTCTTTCGAATTCGCCAGAAATGCCAAGCCCACCCAATTCCCGACTACATTTATTTTCAATGCAAGTACATTTTTTGAATACCGCATTGTCGTTGAAGAACTTTAAAAATTATAATGAATACGCCTAATTATTAATTAACTAACTTATTAGTTGACCAAAATTAAAATTAAAATCAATTCGTTCATTCACATTAATTTAAAGTTGATTAATATAATTTATATTTAAATTGCATTTTATTTCATTTCTAATTTGAATTACTGAAACTAATAAATAAAATTAAAATGGAATTAAATAATTCATTAATGTTAAATAAGATCAATAGATCGATTGAATCTTATTAAATAATAATATTCAAACAATTTAAATATACATTTCAACTAATTGTACAGTTTATAAAAATGTAATATGTAAAAAAAATTGTTCACTCAAATTGGCATTTTGTGAATTAATTTCCCTTTGCTAGTACAGTTGTGCTGTATATTGGAATCAGAAAAAATTAGAAGAAGGCTAGTTTTTTGAGAGGTGATTTCGTAGGTGCCACGGGTGCTAAAACCACGTTTGCCTAAAAATCGGGGGGTAGGGTTTTTTTTGGGGATGGGGGTGGATTAATGCCAAACTACGACCCCCACGAGGTCGGCGCCGGGAGACATAATGTTCAGAAAATTCCGGGTTTTATTTTTGTCCATAGCGCCGAAGTCGTGGAAGTTCATTTTGGGGGTGAAAAAGTGGGATGAAATTTTGGAAAATCAGTTTTCATTCGATAACTCTTTAGGACAAATTCATACAATTTTTGTTCAAATGGAAACGTTGTAGCCCTGGAAAAGACGCGTCGATCGAGTATTCGATCAACCCTTTCCAATAATATCTTCGCCCCCAAAAGAATTGTTGAAGAATTAACAAAAAAATTGTTTATTGAATAACTCAAAAACAATCGATTTTTCGGTGATGGATCAAATGTACGAAATGTAGAGAATAATTTTCTCTATATTTTCGTTCCTATGCACAACTTTTGAATTTTGCTTTTTCGAACCCCTCTGAGGGGTTGAAAATTCAAAATGAAATTCTGGGAAAACAATTAATTGAAACTAAAGAGATACGAGTTTGGCGCTGTGGACAAAAATGTAGCTGAGAGTTCAAGGTACAAATTCTTCCACGGCGGCGAATTCGTGCCGTCAATAGTTTTCCCAGACTTTCATTTGGAATGTTCAACCCCCGAGAGGGGTTGGAAAATCAAAATCCAAGGGTGGTCCATAGCAACGGAAATATGGAGAAAATTATTCTCTACATTTCGTACATTTGAACCATACTCGAAAAACCGATTGTTTTTGAGTTATTCAATAAACTATTATTTTTTTGGTTTTTTAACCATTTTTTGGGGGTTAATATATTATCGGAGAGTGATGATCGAATACTCGATCGACGCGTCTATCGAAGGGCTACAACGTTCCCAATTGAACAAAAAACATACGATTTTTTTTTCTAAAGAGTTATTGACTTAAAACCGATTTTTCAAAATTACACCTCACTTTTTCACCCTCAAAATGAACTTCCACGACTTCGGCGCTGTGGACAAAACTAAAGCCCGGATTTTTCTGAACATTTTGTCTCACGGCGCCGATCTCGTAGGGGTTGTAGTTTCGCATTAATCCACCCCCATCTCCTTTCATCCCCTAAAAAAGAATCCTACACCCCGACTTTTTGGCAAACTTGGATTTAGCACCCGCGGCACATACAAAATCACCTGTCAAAAAAATAGCCTTCTTCTAATTTTCTCCGATTCCGGGTTTTTTCAGCAATATAGTACAATAGACTGTACTATACTTAGTGAAAATATTAAAATCACTTTGATCAGATAGATATTGTTTATTCCATATGTACAGCTTTCGCTTTGTACAAAAACCCGCCTCATTTTCACCTTACCGCTAAACAATTTTTCTTAACAAGCCCCGTATAACAATCGGTTCCGCGCCTCTTTTCCTCTGTATTTATTCCTCCTCCCCTCGGACTCCCTCGGTGCTCGCCCTTTTCGAACTTGCGAACGTCCTCAGATATTCGCATATCACCGCCACCGGCTCTCCTCTTAGCGTGTCTTTGGTCCATTGCTCCAGCTTCTTGCCTTCTCTCCCTCCTCTCCCGGCATCCGCCCAATCCTCTCTTATCTCCCTCCTCGCCAGCTTGCATTTCCATATGTGCTCAAAACTCTCGTCCTCCCTTCGATAAATTCCGCAGGTCCAGTTGTCCAATTCCTTTTTTTCCCACTTTTTCCACGTTTCCGCATCTCAATCTGGCCCACTGTTCCTTCACTTTGCTCTCTCTTGCACCTCACCCTTGTGTCCTTGTACCTGGGGCAGAAGGACGACGTATCTACTTTAACCCAATCCCCTTGCATGTCCTGTTCAATTTCCCTATTTATCCCCTAGCTTAAACCACTTTGATTAATTAAACCCGGGAAAAAAAGTTCATGCCTGAGTGGATATGTTCATATATGTTTCAGATATTGTCATATATGTTTCAGATATCGTCATATATGATTCAGATATTGTCATATATGTATCAGATATATTTATATCTGACATTTTACAGTATCATATATGATTAGGTCTGATCATATTCCACATCACATATGCTTAAAGAAGATCATATCTGATCACATGTCCCGGGGAAAATGGTCATATCTGAGCAGATATGTTCATGTAGGTGTTTATCTGTAACATAAATGAATCTGATCTGATCATGCATGGTCAAAGATGAACATACATGTATTTTTATGCGCTCAGGGGTAGTTCTATATCTGGTCAGATATGATCGCGCATAAGTAAATATGTGCAGATATGAATTTGTAGCTGAACATGTCTGCCCATATGTGGTCATGTCTAACCAGATATAGTACAATTCACGACTACATTCGAGCTCACACATGAATAGACTTGAATATGTGCGCGCATGCATGAACATATCCAACCAGGTATGGATGAATACGCAACCGAACCCAACTCGTGCATGATCAGGTCTGAAAATATTTGCCCATGTACGATTGTATCTGCCCAGATATGGAATTATACTCGAATTCATCCAATTGGATCTATATGATCATCGCTGAACATGCTTGCCCACGTGTGATCAGATCTAATCAAATATGAATCAATTGATTCATATTTCATCAATTGATTCATATTTGAACGTATTCATCCATACCTGGTTGGATATGTCATGCATGCGCGCACATATTCAAGTCTATTCATGTGTGAGCTCGAATGTAGTCGTGAATTGTACTATATCTGGTTAGACATGACCACATATGGGCAGACATGTTCAGCTATAAATTCATATCTGCACATATTTACTTATGCGCGATCATATCTGACCAGATATAGAGCTACCCCTGAGCGCATAAAAATACATGTATGTCCATCTTTGACCATGCATGATCAGATCATATTCATTTATGTTGCAGATAAACACCTACATGAGCATATCTGCTCAGATATGACCATTTTCCCCGGGATATGTGATCAGATATGATCTTCTTTAAGCATATGTGATGTGGAATATGATCAGACCTAATCATATATGATACTGTAAAATGTCAGATATAAGTATATCTGATACATATATGACAACATCTGAATCATATATGACGATATCTGAAACATATATGACAATATCTGAAACATATATGAACATATCCACTCAGGCATGAACTTTTTTCCCGGGTGGTCTGATATCGTCAAATCTAATCATACATGCTCTGATATCCTCAAATCTAATCATGTATGCTCTGATATGGCCATTTTTCTTATGCATGATTAGACAAGATCCAGATATGATCAATCATATCTGGATCATATATAATCCAGATATAATCAGATGTGATTTGGTCTGATAATTTTTTCTCGGGATGATCATACATGCTCAGATATAAGCATACATGATCTGTCATGACACTATATGAACAGATATGGCCAAATCTCTTGTCTGATCATATCTGATTCTACAGATATGCTCAGATATAAGCATACATGATCTGTCATGACACTATATGAACAGATATGACCAATTCGCTTGTCTGATCATATCTGATTCTACAGATATGCTCAGATATAAGCATACATGATCTGTCATGACACTATATGAACAGATATGACCAAATCTCTTGTCTGATCATATCTGATTCTACAGATATGATTCAGATATGTTCAGGTATGATCTTTTTTTCCCGGGAATACAATATCGTCTTGTCCTGGGGATGGGTGCCGCAGAGATCTCGTCAATGAGTCAAGAACCCTTCTTCCACCCTTCAACCTCCACATTTATTTCCACTCAAACGTCCCATATTTCTCTCCTCGCCACGCTACGGACTGCTATATATATTTAGTTATCGTAAATCTTGCAACATTCGAGCGTTTATCGACCATTGTTTGTTTACGAGCCTCAGTAATAACTGGGCTTTCCTCGCGGAATACCGGTCAAAATGTTCGAGACCGTCAAGGGGACGGTTGCCCCATCTTTCCTCGACTCACGAAGACCCTTGCCCGACGCGAGTGGATTATTCTTCGAAAATACACGTTATTCGATACCAAGCTACGACGTACCCCTTCACCGGGCGTTTCAAGTGCGTCAACGGAATTGCTAATTTAGCAGGACTAACAAGGAACATCCGTCAGGTGTCCGCCTCCGATTTTGTTAAAACTCATATATGTGATAGAGCATCGAAAACTTTGAGACACGTATCTTTTTTATCGGCGGAAATACGGATTTAAGGAGGGAAACCGCCCGTCAAAGAAAGGCGTGTCGAGGGGTGATTTTGCAGTTTCACCCAGAAGCAATCCACCGATCTGAATGAAACAAAAACGAAAATTCTTCGAATGAAAAATGATGAAAAATCCACTATGAAAATGTTAAGAAAACATTTAATTAGGGGGTAAACCACCCCTCAATTTGCCTTTTTTCAGCCCACACTTAAGAGGGTTGTATGAAAATTAATAAAACAGATATCATTTTGAAGGGGAATCAAAATTCAAGTTGACGCGTTTTTTCGTTTTGGCGACATAGCAAATTTAAGGGGGTAAACCACCCCTAACCTAAATTTATTTATCATGGTCTTTTTTCTGTGTTTAAAGTATATCCGCTGATTTTAAATATTTCTATAAGCTACAATTTAATGTTTTATCATATTTCAAAATTATTACATTCGTCTTAAGGGGTAACTACCCCTCTGACGAGAAATATCATTGAAGTATCCGCTTTCGATTTCGTTGAAACTCATATATGTAGTAAAGCATTGCAAGCTGTTAAACATGCTTTTTTTTGTATCGACAGAAAAACGGTGGTAGGGGATGAAACCCCCCGCCCCCCTTAAAGTTTCTCCCACAAGCAGTCCACCGATCTGAATGAAACAAAATCGAAAATTCCTCTAATATTAAGCGATGAAAAATCCACTACAAGAGTGTTGATTAGAAATATAATTAAGGGGTGAACCACCCCTCCATTTGCCGTTTTTCACCCCACGCTTAAGAGGGTTGTATGCAAATTAATAAAACAGGTATCATTTTGAAGGGGAATCAAAATTCAAGTTGACGCGTTTTTTCGTTTCAGCGGGTCAGCAAATTTAAGAGGGTAAACCACCCCTGACATAAATTTGTTCATCACCGTCGTGTTTTCTGTGTTTAACATGTATCCGCGGATTCAAAATATTCTCCCGCGTTTTTAAATTATTACGTTTTTAAATTTTTACATTTTAAGGGTAAACTACCCCCTCTAATTGCTTTTCGTTTGAAGTTTCGCGAAAGGTTTCACGAATTTCGTTAAAACTGTTTTCATTTCATCGGTAATATCAATTTTATGTTTGTGTGTGCAGGCATATTCTTTTTGAGTTTTAGGGGCGGTACTTTGGGAGTGGGGACGTAGGGCTACCCCTTACTCATAAGACTCATATTTTCGTGTCGAAATGCTTCCGATTTTAATATGCACATCCATTAAGCATCTCCATAGGACTAAACATACACTTCTACTATATGATTAATTATAATAATTTCCAGAATAAGTTATAAGGCTCACTTCGTATATTTCGGAATGATGATGCGCCTGGATCAAGCGATAATATAACCAGCGACGTATTTTTGTGGAGGAATGTATATTTTTGTTATTTTACCGTTTATTTAATTAAACATATTAATGAAACTAAGGGTTTTACAGTAGGTTAACGAACATTTTTAAAATATATTTTGACATATTTCATTTGAGAATCATATCAGCTGATTTAATTAATAGTACTTGTGAAAAGTATCGCAGTCATATGCCGTGAAATCATTTTCTTGTGATATATACTTTTTTTCTAGTCTATCAACTATCAACTATCAACAATCATGGCTCATAATTCCTGCAATAATGATAATCGTCAAAAAAATGCTTGAAACACAACGACTTTTTGCACCATGCATGTCTGATAATGGCCAAATTATTGCAACCGGGTATTTCACAATGTGTGTTCGGTTCACCAAAACCAAAGGTAACAGGATTTTCAAAATCTTCTAGTTTTTTAAATGAATGGAAATGAACAAATTTATGTTAGGCTTGGATTACCCCCTTAAATTTGCTGTCTCGCTGAAACGCAACAACGCGCCAACTTGAATTTTGATTCCCCTTCAAAATGATACCTGTTTTATTAATTTTCATACAACCCTATTAAGCGTGGGGTGAAAAACGGCAAATGGAGGGGTGGTTTACCCCTTAATTATATTTCTGCTCAACACTCTTGTAGTGGATTTTTCATCGCTTAATATTAGAGGAATTTTCGATTTTGTTTCATTCAGATCGGTGGACTGCTTGTGGGAGAAACTTTGAGGGGTGGTTTCATCCCCTAACACCGTTTTTCTGCCGATAGAAAAAAAACATGTTTAATAGTTTGCAATGCTTTACCACATATATGAGTTTCAACGAAATCGAAAGCGGATACTTCAATGATGTTTCTCGTCAGAGGGGTAGTTACCCCTTAAGATGAATGTAATAATTTTCAAATATGATAAAACATTAAATTGTAGCTTATAGAAATATTTTAAATCAGCGGATACACTTTAAACAAAGAAAAAACGACCATTATAAATAAATTTATGTTAGGGGTGGTTTACCCCCTTAAATTTGCTATGCCGCTAAAACGCAAAAACCCTTTAATTTTAATTCCCCTTCAAAATGATATCTGTTTTATTAATTTGCATACAACCCTCTTAAGTGTAGGGTGAAAAAAAGCCAAATTGAGGGGTGGTTTACCCCCTAATTTAATTTTTTCTTAACATTTTCATAGTGGATTTTTCATCGCTTTTCATTAGAAGAATTTTTGTTTTTGTTTCATTCAGATCGGTGGATTGCTTCTGGGTGAAACTGCAAAATCACCCCTCGAACCGCCTTTCTTTGAGGGGCGGTTTCCCCCCTTAAATCCGTTTTTCCGCCGATCAAAAAAAAATACGAGTCTCAAAGTTTTCGATGCTCTATCGAATATATGAGTTTCAACAAAATCGAAGGCGGACACCTGAGGGATGTTCCTTGTAAGTCAATTACATTCGAGAGCAAAACTCAACTTTGTGCCAGTGTCCCGCTTCTTCATAGAGAAATTCTCATTCTCTCAGGAAAAAAATTCAAGTTTCACTTTTATCAATCACAACCGATTTTTTTCGACTGCCGGGTGAAAATCGTTTAATTTTCGCTGCATAAAATGTCCCCGTAACCCGTTATCGCGTTACCCGCACGTCAAAACTTTCGTGCTGTTTCCGTGTTGCATTATCGAAACTCCTAACATGAAAGGAACATCATTGTGTACAGCGATTGTTCTCCGAAGGTGGAACTTCTTGGCCGCATCACTACAGACGAGCTCTTACCAGCGTCGCTATTCCCCTTAAATTAATTAATGGTACTTTCGAACAAGCCCCTCTACGCCCCGTTTTGCTCGCATGGAGTTTCCGCCTCAATCAGGATAGTTCGATAAATCGAAATTGTCGGTTGGTCATGGACTGAGAGTATTTAGAATCGCTTTTAGAAACTTTGAAAAAGTATATAAAAAAACGTCAAGCAATGAAGCATTCCCCCCAAAACTTTATTGCTTGTTCCACTATATTAAAAATTCTGATTTATCTTATAATATTTTTTATTTTTATTTAAACAATAGTTTTAATATAGTTTTTCAATTCAAACGTACAAAAAAGTGAAATAACTTTTTATAAAATAGCCAAGCAAGTATAATAAAAAATTTGTAAACAAAATGGTAGAATCTTAGGAATAATATTTTTCGAAATATTTTATTTTGATTAAAGAAAATCATCGTACTGTTTTAAGAGAACATTGGTATCACCGTTATATGAAAGTACAACGTAAGTACCACACAAGTACACTGAAAATGCTGTGCAACGACTTGGCATGCATGGTTCACGCGCAGTGCCACACGCCTCCGACCATATCGAAATTATGAAATTACTTTTCACCCAAACGGGATACTCAATTGGAATGAAATTTGTTGCGTGCATGCAGGACGCTTGCTCCGAGGGGATCGGTCTCGCGATTTTGCCAAATTACGAGAAAAAAATGTACAGTTTGTGATTACCATCGGATAAATTGTGAATTATTAACCATCGCATCGAATTTGCGGTAATTTGACGAGAACGATCCTCTAGATCATGAAAAAGTACACATTGTACGCTTTGTTTCATCTGTTTTCATCAATAAAAGGCGGAAAAATGTCACTTTTTAACTTGTTACATAAATGTAGCAAAAATGTACAAGCAAAGCTCAAAATATCGTCTACCGTCACGAAAATTCAGTTCATCTGTTTCCTCGCTGGCGGTGCGCAGCGCGCATCGTTCCTATTTTACCGACCGCGCTCGCATCCTCCCCGAACAAGTTGTTTTTTGACAGGTCGGAAGCAGCAGCTATTCGTTCGAAATATATTTCACAATATATATCTTCGTATTATACACAATATATTCGTATATATTATATATAATTCACAATATATTCGTATATATTATATATTATTCACAATATTTTCTTTCGAAATATATTTCATGCAATGAGTAATAGTTGTGTGTTAGGAGTAGGAAATTTATAGTTTTGTATAACTTTTTTAATGATGCAAATAAAATAAGATTTCAAATTTCGTGTGGTCTAGGGGTACATAACTAAATTGATTCGTACTTCAGGGGTTCACGAATTTGATTTCCTCTTGTATAATAAATCTTAAAAAACTTGAACGAGTAAAAAAACGCCAAGTAATAAAAAATGCCCTCGAAAAAATTGCCGGTCATTTTACTATCTACAAAATTCTAATTAACCTCAAAATACTTGTGATTTTTTTCCGACAATACTTTTATTTGCATTACAACTTTTTTAATTCAAACGTACAAAAGAAGAGAAAAAACTTCTTATGCAAAAGCCAAGCAAATTTACTAGAAGCGCACAATAAATTGTCAAACCCTAAAAATACTATTTTTCTCGACATTTTTTTGTAAGCAACCATATTACTATTATAATAAAAAGTTCGAATCCCGATTATATAAAAGTACAACGTATGAATAACACAAGTGCTCTGTATGTATCACTGGAAATGCTGTGCAACAACTTGGCGTGCATGGTTAAAAAAAACGCTCGGGAAGATGAACGATTTTCTTGGCGAAACGTTCCTACCGCTTCCATAAGTAACTTTTGCAACAATTTATTTACTTAGATTATTTCAAATTGTAACATCGCATCAGTTACTGCATCAGATGTACATTATTAGAAATGAGATGTTCAGCCTGCCAAAACTATGTTTATTGAACGAACATTTATGCAACGCAATAAATATCATGAGTTGTATGGTGGTTCTGTAATAGAGTAGAATGTAAATACCTCCACGTAACTTTTCAAACTATGTTAATAAAGTAAGATTTCAAGAGCTGTGTGGTATAGGGGTACATCGCTGTTTTTTTTCATTTGTGTTATGCAAAATCGGAAACTTGGTTTGCAGTTACATAATAAATTGCGTCAATTTACGTTTTTCTTAACCTGATAGTCAAGTTGTTGAGAAAACGCCATCCTTCGCCGAGCTTTTTTTCTTAACCATCCACGCCAAGTCGTTGCACAGCATTTCCAGTGATACATACATACACTACTTGTGTGATGCATACTTTGTACTTTTATATAATCGTGATTCGAACTTTTGATTATATTAGTAATATGGTTTCTTAAGGCGTTACCCCCACTTGTAGCGCAAAAAAGGCCTTTTTCATGAATTTTTTTAAAGAAAACTACAAAACTTTTTTAATCGATCAATATGTCATCTTAAAGAGCACATCTTGAAGAACTTTCAGTAATTTTTTTATTGAAAAATATTACATTGTTTAGTGGCAAATGGCCGTCAATGAAATAATGTTTTTATATACACGGTTTGCGGTGACCAACATTGCGGCGAAGTGGATCATCTGAAGAAAAAAAATGCAGATGGATTTAGTCAAATATAAGTATAAACTAGTCTTTAATCGAAGGATTTTAAAAAATATTCATTTTTCACAAAATGGCGGACAGTCAAAATTAATGGTTCGATTTTAAAGAAAAAAAATCGAACGATTAAAGACTACATTTTTATGTATTAAATAAGCCTGCAAAATTTCAAGAAGATCGATTCATTAGTGTTCGAGTAATCTTGGTCACTGACTTCAGAAATGCCATTTTGAGAAAAACGCGTTTAAAGTTTCAATTTTCGGTTGTTTACAGAACGGATGCTTCTCTTTCAATGCTCATATCTCAGTCAATTTTGTTCGGATCGACTTAAAATTTTCAGGGCATATTCTCAGATACTTATACTTTAAAAAATGCAATTAAAAAAATCGATTTTTCCAAAATCGCCCTTAAAATAAAATGTTGAGAAAAATAATATTTCTAGGGCTTGAGAATTGTGTGTACGTTTCTAGTAAATTTGCTTGACTTTTGCATTAAAAGTTATTTCACTTCTTTTGTACGTTTGAATTGAAAAAGTAATAATGTAAATAAAAGTATTGTTGGAAAAAATCACACGTATTTCGAGGTTAATTAAAATTTTATAGATAGTAAAACGACCGATAATTTTTTCGAGGGCATTTTTTTATTACTTGACGTTTATTTTACTTGGTTAGAAGTTTTTCAAGGGGATTTCATATCTTTTAGAAATTAATATATGTACAGGGCTATTGGTTATTGGTCACGATCCCTTGAAAGGCTTAAAGGTCATTTTCCGCTGTCAAATAACCTAACAATGTTTTATGCAAAAGTCAACCAATTTCGAGATATTATTTTTTTGATTCAAATACAAACATGAATATAGTATATCGTAACTATATAAAAACCATGTATATAAATGAATATCGATGCGAATACCAGAGTATAGCATATCTCAGAAAAATACTACAAAGGTCGCACTCTTAAAGCTCCCAGTCGATCTTAAATTCATCAAATGATCAAATTACCGATCACGAGCAGTTTTTTTATGAACATTTTTGGATAATCCAACGAGGGATTTATTTTGAGATAAAAATTCCAATCGACAAATTATTTTCGAAAGCCAGGCAAGAACTCACCAAATAAATAGTACCTACATGCAAACGAGATTAAAATTAAGCCGCCATTGTAATACAAACAAAGCAACCAACCACAATAAATAATAACGTACGACCATAAATGCAAAAAAATAATATAATAACATTTAATAAAACTCAAACAATTCCAAAATCCTTGAGAATTCATTTGAGAACTCAAAATATCGCTTTTCGATGGCGGTTATTCATCTACCGAAGTGTGGTATAGCGAAGTAGATTAATAAACAAACGTTATCGATGACGAGCCGGTCGAGTACCGTCAATCGTCTTGTTTCGTGTATATTCAAACTTCGCTGAGCTTCTCTTCTTAACCATGCACGATAAGTCGTTGCGCAGCATTACCAATATACTTATGTGGTACTTACATTGTACTTTTATTGGGAGTACAAATAAGTCTCCGCCGTTTGACAAAAGATGGCCCCACCGGGAGGTTATGGTTGAAATTGTTAGATGTAAAACGTCATATCGTAAGGTTGGACATCTGGACCTTGAAATATTAGCGATTTTGTATCAGCATCACATAATTTTTTTGTGCGAAAATGTCGAGTTTTAGTCGAGGCTAAATTCAATTTTAAAAAAATACATGATATTGTTTAGACTATACTGAGTCCTTACGAATTTTTTGAACTTTTTTCACCACCAAACACCAGAGATAAAAAATAGTTTAATGTATGTAATTTAACGTGCCATTAGATGGGCAAGACTTTTACACTACAGGTTATGTAATTTTTTTTTTTTTTTTGTTATTTGGCACCAAGATAAACCATTTCTATCAACGGATTAAAGCAAACTGAACCTTTGTAAACATTTAGAAAAAAAAATCCTCATCTTCCCCATCGTAAACCATGGGCCAGTAATCTCGTGACGTAAATATGATTAGGCATAATTATAAATTACTCAAAATTTAATTGTCAATTGTATAAAACATTCGTTGTCGTATTTTTTTCATAATAATCATCGACAATGTTATACTTTTTCAAGTTGGTAGTGACACAAAAGTTTTTCTACTTTACGTGATAAAAATATTAACATGGATAATTTTGCCCTTTAATTATATATTGAAAAATATTAGCATATACATACTAAATCTGTATCTCGTATGCATTCTTTTAAGGTTCATTGAAAAAAAAAAATGAATAAACCGTCATATGACTCAACTGAATCGCTCCAACCTCCTTAAGTGAGAGAAGTTGTCGTGAGCGGTTTCAAAAAGTTAAGAACGGTGAGGTTGACGTCGAAGACAAAGAACGTAGCGGAAGGCCGAAAGTGCACGAAGACGTGGAATTAGAAGCATTATTGGAGGGAGATTCGTGTCAAACGCAAGAGTTCCCGCAAATGACGCTTATTCGGCTTAAAAGTCGACATTTCCGCACGGAAAAATGATGTAGTGCTGATACAAAATCGCTAATATTTCGAGGTTATGGTCTTCCCAGATGTCTGACCTTACGATATGACGTTTTACATCTGACAATTTCAACCATAACCTTTTGGTGGGGCCGTCTTTTGTCAAACGGCGGAGACTTATTTGTACTCCCAATATATCACGGTGACACCAATTTCATGTTACAACAGTAAGATGATTTCTAAAAATAAAAATAAAATAATACGCAAAATATTATACCTATGGTTTAATAATTTCCCTTACATATTTTTTAGTAAACTTGTCTGGCTATTTTTCTAAAAGTTACTCCACTTTTTTGTACGTTTGAATTGAAACTATGTAATAAAACCATTGTTTAAAGAAAGAGAAAAAATATTCTAAGATAAATCAGATTTTTTAACATGGTAAAACAAGCGATCTTTTCGGAAGATTTTTTTTTTTTGCTTGGCTTAGTTTTTTTTACTTTTTCAAATAATCTTCGACATGAGTTTGCAATAAATGACGCGTTTCAATTTCGGAAGTTCATCTAAATGACCGCATGTAGATCAGAAAAGATAATAGGATTATTTGGTTCGAATAAAAACCACTCGATCCTTTGGAAATCATTGTCTTGTCCTCTTTTTGAATTTGATTGACGAATAGGAGATTCAAGCTCGCAGCAGTGGGCGGACGAACTTTGCGTAGAAAAAAGAGGGGCGGGGGGGGGCGGGCGGGCCCGTTAGAATTTTGTAGAATTTTTTTAAAATTGTTTTTTATTACTTGACTCTATAGACGCTTCGGACCATCTAGAATAAGGGGAAAAAGTTTTGACCTGTAAAACAAGGTCCGCAAGCCCGTGTGGGTCTGCGGTGGCAGTGGCTGGCCCGTGTGCGAGACATCGACCGTTTTCCTCGATACACAATTTTTTAAACGGGACGCAGCATAACTCCAATAATTTTCATTCTTTTCACTCCAAATTTTAAGTACATCTTTAAAATAACATTCCGAAGAGAAATACATACGGGATTTTCCCTGAGTGAATTACAGCATTAGTTATCAACAAATGATTGTCCTTTTTTTATGTCGAAAATTAAGTTTTTGGTTTAATGCTTGCCAATTACACAAAAATTGATATTTTCACAATCCTCTACGTATTTCTCTAGCCATACTCGTGTAAATTAATAGAATTTTTTTTCTAAAATCAAATTTGCGTCAACCATACTGCATGCGGCAGAGCGTCTCAAATTCAACATGCCTCGCCAGAATGGCTCCAGCGTCACCATTTGGTATAATTTTTACATATAAATTTCTTTTTGTTCACTTGAAGATATGACTAATAACATCCTTGAATATTAGTATTCTCTTCTTTCTCCTTCTACCAAGAAAAAATCGCGAAATATCAATCAATTTTCGACGTTCACAGTGGTGTAAGCCCTTAACATAAAACGAGCGCGCAGTCTTGATTTCTATTGATTTTTTTCACACTTTAACCAGACATTGCTCATATCATTATACATGTTTGAGTGATGTTTCACAACAGTTGACTATTTAGATTGGAAGATAACGGGTTTTTAAATAGCAATGTTTAACACTGCAGGGTCTGCATTGACCGAAAGTCAGGTCACATCATTCGTCGTACCATTCTATTGTGTTTATTAATTTTCAAAAAAATCATGTTTAGATAGAAAACTAGTTAGGGAACGAGTAAAAAACGTTTCGATTGTCTTTACTATTCAGTTTTGCTGAAAACGTTCAATAACGACAGAACAACTCTTGGTAAAAAATATTTGTCCTCTATAATAAGAAGACATTATGCAACACCGTTCGTTCAACACTTATTGTTTGTTTGTTCAACACTTACTGCTTGTTCAAAACAGTATTGTTCAATACTTCGAGAAAAAAAATATTATCGCTTCCCTAAAGTTAAAACATTTGATCGTAAAAAAAATATTTGCGTTATAAACATTAATTATTTGACATTGTTTATGTTATTGCCATGCATCTTCTTATCGGGGACAAATACTTTTTACCGACAATTACTCTGTCTAAATTTCAATGCAAAATTTAAAGTTGCTATTTTAAAACCCATTATCTCCGAATCTAAGTAGTCGACTGTTCTGAAATTTTACTGAAGGATGCATAATAATACAATGTCTGGTAAAAAAAAATTAAACAAAAACTGTAGAAATCAACAGCGCGCGCTCGTGTTCTACCTTAACGCGTTTCAACCGTTCACCATTTAATTCTGTTGGGCTGGAGGTTTGGACCAGTCGACGCTGACTATGAGATGATGGTAGCCATAACCATTGAGATGCAAGAGGACCCTAGCGTCCTCGGCCTTCGTTTTGAAACGTACATACGTAAACGAAAGGCCTTGCATAGATTGGTGGTGCGATTCTTGGCGAGATATTGTTTCTGAACGAAGCCGAAGGGTTCGACGAGTTCCTTGAGGTCAGCCTCGCTGATGCTCTCGAAGAGATTGGAGACAGCAGTGATATCCTCGCGACACTGGGACTGTATACTGTGGTCGCGACGATTGACGCTGTTTCTCATCCTCAGCAGTACGTACTTGCTGCCTTGAATAAAAACGATGGTCAATCTAGATGGTATATCCGACGCTACATTGGTTCTGGTTCCTACATGATAGCCCAGGTAACGTACGTACCACGTATGTGCGTACGATGTATCAGTACCGGTATTAGTATGGTGAGGATACAGAAACGGTATAATTTACTATTGTACAGTCTACCGGTACCAGACTAGTAACACGTACATTTGCGTGTAGCGGTGTACTGCCGTACAGGTAGGGTACAATCTCTGTACGCCATACCAATAGTACGCTCGGTCATCAGGATGAAGCTATCGAGGAATCGCCACAGGTCGATTCGATGTAGTGTATGTTGTGAAATCGACGACCGTGGAATAATTTTCGTGGTAAAAAAAATCGTTCGGAAATTCGGTCGAATATTATAAGGTCTCATGATTGAGTGAACGGATCGAAAAATGACCCAAACAAAATCGTTAGAACAAAATCCCATTTCATCGGTCAAATGTCAACATTTTCGATTCGTGCCGCGTTTTCGCGTAATATCGAAACAAATTTAAGACCTCCTCTGCTAAAGCCTATCTTACTGTATAAAGAGTCTGGGCATGATCTTCAGTCGGTCAGTGGCGTCGAGATCAGTGGCATCGATCAGTGGCGTTGATTTTTTTTTATTACTTGGCGTCAAGACGCTGCCACGTCTTTTGATTGCAGCAGTTTATGTTTTTTAAATCTACGAGAAAACACAATGCTGTGCTGATCTTTTTTCAGCTATGCACGCCAAGGGCGTTGCATGCACGGAGAAAAATTCAGCCTTAAATTCCAACACTGGTTGCCAGAATTCTAATATTCAATGCTAGAAAAGTATAGCAGTTTACTGCCAGTTCGAAATTCTAAGACTTGTTGTTATAAAAGTGTAAAAATGATTCTCACACCGTATAGTAAAAATGACGCGTGCATGTTACATTTGATACTATTCTCGCATAGGCGCGAGTCCTATATGCTGTATAGGACTTTTTGTAAAATAACAACCTTTATTACACGCTATATTTTCATATGGATTTTACTATACGTATAGCATGAATCTTCGTGTATGCATAGATTTCACTATACGCATAGCATAAATCTTCGGCGTAGAGCGAAAAATATTACGAAGTTAGTAGTAAAATGTGACTCTTTATACCGTACTTTTTGTAGAATACTGGAAAGTAATTGTTCCAATCACGTGAGCAAAATATTTTTTGAATACTACAAAAAATCACAATATGCCGAATGAAATGTATTATTTGTATTAGTTTACGTGCCATATCGTAGGTTAAAATGTAAATTCCTTCATTATTACTGTACCATAATTACAATTTTTATCTTCCATTCAATACTTTTTGATATTTAATGATATTTTTTTTAGAAGCGTAGTATTAATTCTAAACTTCGAGCCCCCTGTTTTCTCCGTGTGGACGTTTGCACAGCATTTCCAGTGTAATTGTGTGGTACTTACGTTGTACTTTCATATAATGGCGATATAAATATTGTTGCAACAGTAAGATTCTTTTTTTAAATAAAAATAACATATTTACAAGGGGACCTTACAGGCTGTCACTCACGGATTCTGATAAGTCTCAGATATGTTGTAGAGGGACCTACCCTGAGTACCTGAGCAAAGGGATTTTATACAACGCTCTTTAGTTTTCGAGAAAAAACGTTCGAAAATTCAGCTTGCAGCTACTATACCGGTACGGTTGCACCCTTGTCGAACCAGCGGGCGTGGCCCAGTGGGCAAGGTTCCCAGCGCTGACGCTCGAGGTCCAGGGTTCAAGTCCCGTGATAGCGTTTTTTTTTTCAAAAAATATAAATAAATTCGATGGATGGTGCAAAACCGTCGAATTATTTATTATTATTATTATTATTTTTTATTCATTTTTTAAATTTTTTACTTTCCTTTTTTTAAATTATTTATTATTATTTTATTTTTCACGCAGAAAAAAGAGAGGAAGAAATTATAACATCTTTGTCAAGAAACTGCAGTTTATTATTTCACATGACAATATACATGTTTTTCTTACTCGCTGTCACTTTGGTCGCTTGTTACATCAGAACAATATTGCGGGTGGTATTTGTCGTAAAAGCAAGCAAAACACAAGACCAAAGAGCAACGCGCACATTGTGTAAAAGCTATGGTCTTGCAGGCGCGCGGTGTTTTGAGCAGCGTTATTGGAAAGCACACTTGATTGACATCTAAAAACAGTGGTCTTTCCTCAATTAACTTCGATACAAACCACGCATATTTAATCATCGGCGCGAAAGCATGTGCGCTTAATTGATGAAAAATCAAAGAATGAATTTGTATGGAATCTTCCCTTAACGCAATTTCCCTGTTATTTTTTAACAAATCGGGAGTATTTTGTATTTTTTTTTGTGAAAATTTTCACTTGCCGGTAAAAATATACATCGCACGGTTGGCAAATCGGCGTGCACTTGGGCGGTATAACTTTAATACTGCATGTACATGCCTTCTTCTCGTCTACAAAGATGTGATCGTGAAGCGTTTGATCAGTTTGCCCTCCCCACGAATTGATAACGAATAGAATGTTTTTTGTTTCACGTAGGGAAGAATGAGCGATTTTGAGAACTCTTCATACAATTGTTTTGTAAACTTTCCTGATTTTGTGCAGGTCACAGTAACATTTTAGAATTTATCAGTCAACGCGTCGACCTTTTTTTCACAATCAGACCAAATCAGACAAAATAAAAATACGAAAGGAAGTATCTTTCCTGACGCAGTTAATGCGTACTGTGCCGTGAAGGAATGACTAATGTTGTTTAAATCTTTTTTCTTAACAAGAACGGTTTTTGCTCCTTGTTACGCAAGCGACCTGTTGTAAGTTGACTGATATTGGCAGCCGGTTTGATTGGTATTAATGACATAATCAAGGTCAAAGTCGGCAATTACTATTATTACTATTCTCGAATTATTACAATGATATTAACTAATTGTTATAGTTCATATGATAAAACAAATAGTTATAGGAATTGATGTGGTCTCTTATGCCACCGAAATGCTACAATGACTCGGTAGCATCGGGGCAGCGTGCGTAGCTATGGGCAGGTAGGTTCTAGGTCCAAGCCCATGTGGATGCAGAAATATTTTCTCCGGAAAAATCCATTCAGAACGCCAGGGAATGACGGATTTTGATACAAAATTATTGTGGTAGAACTCCAAATTAAGTATTTCAATTTATTTTGGATGTATGAACTATTCTATTGAATATTCTAAAAAAATATATTTGCAACAAATATGATCGTAGTAAAACCCTATTTGATTTAAATAGATGCTATTTAAATTAAATATTTTTTTGACAGTGCAATGAAGAATGTGATGAGATGTTGGTTTCCAAAACGACAGCGAACTTTTCTCTCTTCGGACTGCATGTCAGGCCTTCACTTTTCGCCCTGACAAGGCCTTGATTTTTTACGCCGATCAGACCTTGACTTTTTACCCTGATCAGGTCCTGATTTTTTACCCTGATCAGACCTTGATTTTAAAACTCTGATCAGGCCTTGATTTTTTTACCCTGATCAGACCTTGATTTTTTACTCTGATCAGACCTTGATTTTTTACCCTGATCAGACCTTGATTTTTTACTCTGATCAGGTCTTGATTTTTTACTCTGATCAGACCGAAATCAGAAAAAGTGTCACAAAAATGATCAGGGTTTGATAAAAAAAAAATTCTGATCAAGGTATGAAAAAAATCAGGATGCCTGGTCAGGTCTTTTTTGTAGCCAGAGCAGGATTTATACTCGGGTGATACTTTGGACTCTTCAACTTTTGCGTAACGCGGTACTCCTGCAATGGTCGCGACTGATTCATTAATTAATGAGACTACGAGGATCTTTTTATCTGACAATGTTGAAGAACCCTGATCTTTTTTCTTCGTCTTCACTTTCCACTACCTGATTTTTCTTACCTGTATTGGGTGCTAAAAATGTTCACTTTTGGCGTTTTTTTCTCCGTTGTTACGTAAATCGGTAATTATGCAGTTTGAGGACTTTTCCGAAAAACGACGGGAACATTTTTTTGCCACAAATTTGGTTATTCCATTATAGTAATTGATATTGCGCCGGGGGAGGCTGACATTTCCCATTAATTCCATGCGTTATGGGGTTTTGAAGTTTGCGGAAACAAGGGACAAAAAAGCGCAATTACGGCCATTTCACAGTCTATATTGGGAGTGGAATGTGCAGGGATTTGTAAAAAAAACCTTCCTGAATACAAAGCCGAAGAGATATCGGAGCGGTCACTTCCCCCTCCCTCCTGCCACTGACCAATTAACGCAGTTGATGGCAAAAAAGCTGTCCGATCCACTAGTTCAGAGAATTTTCTGAAATATGAATCTGCGATGCATAGAACCTGCGTCAGATTTATTTTTGGTTCTGAAAAGAGCCGTTTGTTTTTTTTTTTTTCTTGAGGCTACACATAAAATTAATATAAACCTAAAAAGGGACATTTATTTTTTCTTTGCACTTTTAACTTAATCTGATTGATTTTTTTTTATTTTATTCTTTTGCATACACTAACCCTGCTCAGGGTTTGAACTGTCAAAATCACGATACACATCAAAACGAAGACACTATTAGCAGGCGATGGTACTCGAAGGCGCGGCGTTCGGCCAGATGTGGCGGTCTCGCGGCTGCGGCGAACATCAAAACGTCCCTGCCGCGCTGTTGAGAGAACGTGTCAAGTGATACTTAAAAGGACGTATGTAGTATGTTTACAATACGACCGAATGACTTTATTCTATTCAACAAATCCAGCGAGTGTGAAATCATTTCCGTGGTAAAAAAAAATCGATCGGAAAGTCGACCGAATATTATGAGATCTCAAGATTGAGTAGACGGATGGAAAAATGACCCAAACAAAATCGATAAGAAAACATCACATTTCATTGGTAAAATGTCATTAGATTTTCGATTCGTCGCCGTGTTTTCGTGTAATGTCAACTCAAAGTTTAAAAGTCATCTGCTAAAGCCTAAAATATTCGAAAATTGATGAATCGCAACAATTTTCGGAATTTTCGAAATAATTCGAAAAATATATGTGACCCATCAACTTTAACTGAACTAAATTTAAAGTTGATGGATTATTAACTAAAATTAACACCAGTATGTTCGAAATTGGAAGATCACAAAAAAAATTCCATTTTTTTCCGAAATTTCTCCACAGGCCTATATTGTTGAATTTTTTCTGATTGTTTAATTTTTAACGAAATAATCAGCGAACTAACGAACTAAATTTGCTAAAACTGTAAAATAAAAATGTAATTGTGCTTCGTTAATTCGTTTTCAATTGGTTAATTAATTGAACTAATTAGCAAAATAAAAATTAATTAAATTAATAATATATATCAACATATATTTATCCTTATGCACCGGCGTTTACAATTAAACAATTCCAAACAGTTTCCAAATTCGTCTCATATATTATAACGTCGCGTTAGAAATATCGAGACTATCCGAGAAAGGTGGGGTAAGCAGGTTGGCGTAGCTCAGTGGTCAGAGCATTCGACCGGCAATCGAAAGGTCTCGGGTTCGAACCCCCGGCCCAGAAGCGCACCGCGCTTTTTTCGGATCGTTCTCTTGGAATTCTTTTGAGGGTTGCAAACAGTCACGAAAAATTTCGAATTTTCATGATTGCCGTGGAAAAGTATTCATTGAGTTTCATTGAGCTAGCCCCCCCCCCCCCCCCCCCCACCTGCCTCAGGGCAGAACAGCTCGTAGAACCTCTTCGCCCTTCCATCCCTCAGACAATTCCTGCGGCTATAGTTGCGTATTGACAGTGAATTTGGTTAGAGAAAAATTTGGAATCGACTTGTCCAAGTTGAATCGACTCTGGGGGGGGGTTGTAACGCATTACGTTACAAATGTCAAGGCTATCCGAGAAAGGTGTGGTAAGCGGGCTGGCGGAGTTCAGTAGTCAGAGAATTCCACCGGAAAGTCCCGGCTTCGAATTCCGGCCTAGAAGCGCACCCCATTTTTATTCGGATAGTTCGGAAAAAAAATGTATTCAAAAGTTGTATGTATATATATATATATATATATATATATATATATATATATATATATATATATATATATATATATATATATACATATATATATTTATATATATAATGTTTCCGAATTTTTTCCTGATTTTAGTGGCTCACCCGGGACATGCACATAAACACATACACGTAGGTACAATACACATTCACACAATGACGAGGACGAATTAATACGCGAACTTTCAATTTTTGTTCATTCGACTGCGAAACACAGGCCAATATAATAATTGGAGTGTCAACCGATTAGAGGTGAAAGCATGACGCGATTCGTGTGATTTCATTCTGCTAGTGTATCGGCAAGCGGAAATAGCATCAATAATGCGGGCCGATACAATTCCGAGCAGTCAATGCAAGAAGCGTTCCTAAATTAAGGGGTAAGGCCACTGTAACGGCCCAAAAAAAAGGTTTTTTCACTAATTTTTTGCTCCCGAAATTGAAGGTATTTGAAAAAAAACTTTTAATGGTGTTATCGGGCATACATTAAACTTTATTATAAAATTTTTTTACAGTAAAAAAAACAAAATAGCGGTTCCACAGCTATCTTCCCGGGACATGTTTTGCTTCCAGGGCTCCGCGGCACGCAGCACCACTGGTGCACTTTTGAATCTAGAACAAAAAAAAAACCATTAATCTAGAGGGCTATAGCTAGAGAATGTCGATCGGATTTTAAAAAGTATCAATTTTTGTGGATTTGGCGTGCGTTTGAAAAAAAAATTGATTTTTGACGAAAAAAACGGCAAATTTTTTGTTAATAAAAAATCAATAAATAAAGTTCTTGAAAATTCCGATCGACATTCTCAAGATAATGTAAATGTTCACATCTGGTTAAAATTTCAAGTAAAAAAAATGAAAATTGTTCTAGTTATGCTGCGTGCCATTTTGAAAAACCATGTTTCGAGAAAAACGCGTTTAAAGTTTTGCGAATAGTTTTTTGAAAACTATTATATAGAAAGTGCGATATAGTTTTTTGAAAACTGTTATATAGAAATTGCGAAAACTATTTTTTAAGCCAATTAAAAAAAATCGATTTTTCAAAAAATGTACAGTGGCCTTACCCCTTAAACGGCACGATGAACAGACAAAAAAGGGTGAAAGGAATTTGAAGCGACGGAGCCCAAATTTATTGCAAAAACGAAACGAAATTAAGAATTGCAGCCCCGAATATATTCTTACAGAAAGTGAAAAGAAAACATTAGCACTGTTTTGGATATCAGGAATATTGATACCGAAAACGGGAGGATTGATTGAGATTAAAAAAAATATTTTGTGAAATAACTGGAGGATGGGTTGGATTAAAATTGAGACTCGAACGGGTTGAGCATGGCGGGTTCAATTAGGAAAATAAATTCCAAAAACGCGAGGATTAATTGAGAGAAAAAAATAAACACATTTGGTAAAATCCCGAGTTGAAATGTTCAGCCTATTTTGAAGTCCTTTGCTACCACGTAAGCCTCACTTGAGTCTGCTTACTGTTCGAAGTCCTACTATGGGCTCCTAGCATGCTCTTTCTTTGCTGCTTACCTCCTGCATAGGTCCTTATACTCCTACCTAACCTAGCTGAAGTCGTTGCAGCTCCTCTTTTGCTGCTAGCCCACACGGAAATAAAATGTATGTGAAAATATATTTTTTGATATATTAAAAAAGGATGTAAAATATATTTCAGATATATATTATCCATCTTAGATATAGATTAGATATATGCAATATATACGGGAAATGCATTAAAAATATATTCGCGATATCAAAGTTTTCGCCGAAAATAGATCTTCAGAATGTATATAAAAATATATATGTTGGATAGGCGGTTACGTATATTCGAACTATATTGAAAATATACTTACAATGTACTCAAATTACCCTCAAAATATACTACACATCTATTTTAACTGTATTCGATTTATAATTGAAATATAATTTAAATGTATTTAAACTACATCTAAAATATACACGATATATGTTCACACTCCGTTTAAAATACACTTGAAATATGTTCGTACTACATTTCAAATATTATTGAAATATATTCAACGTGTATTTAAGATATACTTGAAATATATTTAAACTATACTTGAAATATTCTTAAAAATTTGGTTACGACGTTATTTACATCATTGCACCCTTTTACGATATTTTTTTCTTGTCCTTAAGGGGTAAGGCCACTGTAACGGCCCAAAAAAAAAGGTTTTTTCACTAATTTTTTGCTCCCGAAATTGAAGGTATTTGAAAAAAAACTTTTAATGGTGTTATCGGGCATACATTAAACTTTATTATAAAATTTTTTTACAGTAAAAAAAAAACAAAATGGCGGTTCCACAGCTATCTTCCCGGGACATGTTTTGCTTCCAGGGCTCCGCGGCACGCAGCACCACTGGTGCACTTTTGAATCTAGAACAAAAAAAAACCATTAATCTAGAGGGCTATAGCTAGAGAATGTCGATCGGATTTTAAAAAGTATCAATTTTGTGGATCTGGCGTGCGTTTGAAAAAAAAAATTGATTTTTGACCAAAAAAACGGCAAGTTTTTTGTTAATAAAAAATCAATAAATAAAGTTCTTGAAAATTCCGATCGACATTCTCAAGATAATGTAAATGTTCACATCTGGTTAAAATTTCAAGTAAAAAAAATGAAAATTGTTCGAGTTATGCTGCGTGCCATTTTGAAAAACCATGTTTCGAGAAAAACGCGTTTAAAGTTTTGCGAATAGTTTTTTATTGGAAAAAATTAAAAAAAGAAGTTAAAAGGATTTAAACTATTTTTAAACTAGAGGGTTTAGACTATTTTTTAAGCCAATAAAAAAAAATCGATTTTTCAAAAAATTTACAGTGGCCTTACCCCTTAAGGGGTAAGGCCACTGTAAATTTTTTGAAAAATCGATTTTTTTTTATTGGCTTAAAAAATAGTTAAAAAATAGTTTACGATTATGGTGTTTGCGGTTCAAATATATTAATGGTTCAAATTTAAATTATATCAGACGCTTACACGCCGTAAGGTGGTTTCGAACCCGGAACCTCTGAGTGATGAGCTGGGACGTTCCCCACTGAGCTAGTTCTACTTGTTAAATTAACTTTCGTATCGTCTACATATCGTACAATACACAGAGTTAGTTTATTGAGAAATGTGTGGATTTACAAGAGTAACTAACATTATCGGATCAATTACTTAATCGCGTTCGCTTAGCGAGCGGTAATCGAATAGAATTACGAGATTACATAACCTTCAATTTTTGCGTCCGATCATTTATTCCGGTTAGTGCGGTTAGGTCTTCGCGAGATACCGACTTGAAGATGTTTTTCATTTACAACGTCATCTGTTACTCAAGTTGCTTAACCAACCATATTTGAAATATATAAAACATACATTCAGTTTGTATATTTGATGTATTTAAGATGTATCTTGAATGGATTTATGTTTATATATCGTATAGGTTTTTAATCATATCCAAAATTATACTTGACATATCCAACTTTTCGTACAAAATGCATTTAACATATGTTTTATGTATCTTTCGATATATTTTTTATATATTTTATTTCCATGTGGGAGAAGTCCTACTATGGGTCCTAACATGCTCTTCCTTTGCTGCTTACCTCCTGAATAGGCCCTTATAGTCCTACCTAACCTAGCTGAAATCGTTGCAGCTCTTATTTTGATTGCGTTTGGACCTATCGCGCATTTGGCTGTTTCGACGAAACGAGGGTGGGGATGGTCGCGTTCGAAAGAGGGGGTCTGATAGTTTTAAGAGGGAATGACACCTTATCGCGGTCGGTATGGTAGAACAATTATAGATTCCCAAAAATCTCTGAAACGGCTCTTCAGATCCCGTCGAAACTTCGCCAAACGACGTCAAATAGATAGACGAATAGCTGTCAGCCCCTCAAATTTTCTGAATTTGAGGAAAAAAAATGTAGATTGGCTTATCATAAGCCAATTTAGTTTTTTTTCTCACTTAGCGCCTGCAAGTGGAGAAAATGGAAATTTGTTTCCGTTCTAGGCCCTAAGTAGGAGCTAATTTTATATTGAACACGAAGCTACTTTGCTGCTTTTATCTCCTACCACTGTGAGGGTCTGAAGGGGTAAAATAGGCAAAAAATTTCGTCTCGGGATAACTGAAGGATGAGTTAGACTAAAATTGAAGTTCGAGCGAGTTCAGGGGGCAAATAGGACACGGATGGCGTACCATTTCTCACTGCATCCTCCCGCCCCTCCTCCGCAGCACCGGAATCAAAACTCCCAACGAGGTATTGTTCCGTAAGCATCAGCGAAAAAACTGTTATTATTCATCTCAGTCGAGTTTCTATGGAAACCCAATCGGAGGATAGCGCGTAGACCATTGTGGTAGAATAATTGAAATTGATAATTCGTGTGCTGCCACTTTATCGAGAATTCGTTCCGGTCCAGCCGCTCGGGATGAATCCTTCCGGACACGTCAATTACGTCGGGCATATTGTCAAATTTCCCGAACCCCGCTTGCGCGCGTTCCCACGACATAGCCCTTCATGGCCCATCCCCCAAACGTAGCTACAATGAGCTACGTGTGTAACGCGACGGTCTGGATACATTGCACAGGGCTGAACGTCAAGTACGTGGTAACCAACGCTCGTGGGAGCCATTCTTGTGTAATAAACTTGTGTCGACGTGCGACGTGCCAAGAAGTTCACGAGCAAATTAATTCTCTTGCGAATGCGGACTTGTGGAGCGATTGAGTGCAACGAGGTACGATCCATCGAGGTACGTCGAAATCATTGAGCGACAATATTACACGAAGGCATTGCTGTGTTGAACGTGGACAACTATTGTGCCGGCGGAGAGCAACATCATTGTTTTGTGGGACTTTGATATTCGGAATTGCTGTGAATTCTCTATGTACACTACGCGACGAAGGTGGGAGACATTCTGATTTTCCGAGGACTGCAGCTGCATGAACGGGCCGGAATGCTTTTGCTATCCATGCTCTCCAGAATCTCCCTTTTGACCAAGGGGCTCATACCTGGGCTCATTTTCAGCGGAACCGATCTAGCTTCCGAATGGATCTTGACACATCCGGATAGGACGGCTTGCCGATCTGTGGGATCGCCCCAAGTCGACCTGCTAAATTTTGTCAAGTTTCCTAAGCTGCATCGTTGTCGATTTTCGCGTGGTTTTTTCGGGTGAAACGAACCCTTACAAAACTTGAACAAGTAAAAAATACACCAAGTAATAAAAATGCCCTCGAAAAATTATCGGTCGTTTCACAATCTACAAAACTTTAATTAACCTCGAAATACTTGTGATTTTTTTCAAACCATACTTGTATTTACATTATTACTGTTCCAATTCAAACGTACAAAAGAAGCGAAATAACTTTTTATGCAAAAGCCACGCAAATTTACTGGAAACGTACACAACATTGTCAAACCCTAGAAATACTATTTTTCTCAACAATTTATTTTAAGAAACCGTATTACTATTATAATAAAAGGGCCGAATCACGATTATATAAAAGTACAACTTATGCATCACACAAGTACTGTATGTATATATCACTGGAAATGCTGTGCAACGACGGTATTTCGAGGTTAATTAGAATTTTGTAGATAGTGAAACGACCGATAATTTTTTCGAGGGCATTTTTTAACGCCAACTACTTGGCGTTTTTTTTTACTTGTTCAAGTTTTTTATTTGTACTGTTCGGAATCAGAGACTTGGTTTGCATTTACATAATAAATTGCGTCAATTTATGTCTTTCTTAACCTGATAGTCAAGTTGTTGATAAAACGTCATCCTTCGCCGAGCTTTTTTTCTTAACCATGCACGCCAAGTCGTTGCACAGCATTTCCAGTGATAAATACATACAGTACTTGTGTGATGCATACGTTGTACTTTTATATAATCGTGATTGGAACTTTGTATTATAATAGTAATATGGTTTCTTAAAATAAATTGTTGAGAAAAATAGTATTTCTAGGGTTTGACAATTTTGTGTACGTTTCTAGCAAATTTGCTTGGCTTTTGCATAAAAAGTTATTATACGTTTTTTTACGTTTGAATTGGAAAAGTAATAATGTAAATAAAAGTATTGTTGGAAAAAAATTACAAGTATTTCGAGATTAATTAGAATTTTGTAGATAGTAAAAAGACCGACACTTTTTTCGAGGGCATTTTTTATTACTTGGCATTTTTTTTACTTGTTCGCGTTTTTTAAGGGGGTTTCATAGTTTTTGAAATAACTATATATACAGGGCTACTGGTTATTGGTCACGATCCCTTGAAAGGGTTATAGTGCATTTTCCGCTGTCAAATAACCTAACAATGTTTTATGCAAAAGGCAACCAATTTCGAAATATTATTTTTATGATTTAACTATAAACATGAATATAGTGTAATCGAACTCTATAAAATCCATCTATATAAATGAATATCGATGTGAATACCAGAGTATAGCATATGAAAAATACTACAAAAGTCGCACTCATGAAGCTCCCCGTCGATCTTAAGGCGTCTAGCTACCTTGGCCGATCGAAAAATGGGTATATTTAAAAGAAAATAGTAAACTCGAAAGTATGGGCCGGAATATTTTTTATTTTTTTTACACAACGTCAGAAAGGGCTTTAAGAATAACGTTAATAAATTTCCGTTCAAAATATTAAAAAATGGCGCCGTTATGCACATTGCCGCGGAGTCCCTCCGCACGATATGCGCGGTCGTTGTCCCAGCTGTTACCCGGTCATGTCACATCTGAAAAAAAAATCAGCTCATTCGTGAGTAGTGTCGCTACAATGTGGCATAGCGATTTTTTTTCGAAGACCAAAAAAATTATGGTGAGCCGAAGAAAAAAATTAGTCTTTTTCACCGAAATTTTTCGAGCAAATACGATAATAAAACAAAAACTAATCAAGTTATCGCAAAAATCCTACGTGACATTTTAGATAATGTATCTAAAAGTATTGTGTAAAATATTGAAAGCAATCGGACCCATAGTTTACGATATTTCGATAGTACCAGTTGAAAAAATGTACTTTCGAGATAATCGCAGAAGAAAGTAAATGTGCGGTTATTCAGCGCACGGTCGACCGCCCGCAGCGGCTCAGCCTTCCTGCCGAAAAATAACTGTAACTTGGTCGATTTTGCGTTTTTCAATACGTACTATGCCTTGAATTGTTCTTCACAGTTCAGGGTTTATTTTTAAAAAAATGAAAAAAAAAAAATTATACGTTGGCCAGATGTCTTAAATTCATCAAATGATCAAATTACCAATCACGAGGAATTTTTTTATGGATGAAGATATAATGAATTATTTTATATACAGTTTTGGATAATCCAACGAGTGATCTATTTCAAAATGAAAGTTCCAATACACAAATTATTTTCGAAAGCCAGGCAGTAACTCACCAACTAAATAGTACGTACATGCAAACGAGATTAAAATTAAGTCGACATTGTAATACAAACGTAGCAACCAACCACAATTAATAATAACGTACGACCATAAATGCAAAAAATAAGATAATAATATTTAATAAAACTCAAACAATCCCAAAAGCCTTGAGAATTCATTTTCAGAAACCGAAATATCGCTCTCCCATGGCCGGTATTCATTTACCGAAGTGTGGTATTGCTACGTAGATTAATAATAAAAAAAACGTAATCGATGACGAGCCGGACGAGCACCGCCGATCGTCTTGTTCCGTGTATATTCAAACTTTGCTGAGCTTCTCTTCTTAACCATACACGCTAAGTCGTTGCACAGCATTTTCAGTGTACTTGTGTGGTACTTACATTGTATTTTTGTTGGGAGTACAAATAAATCTCCGCCGTTTGACAAAAGATGGCCCTACCAGGAGTTTATGGTTGAAATTGTCAGATGTAAAACGTCATATCGTAAGGTTGGACATTTGGCAAGACCTTGAAATATTAGCGATGTTGTATCAGCATCACATAATTTTTTTCGTGCAGAAATGTCAAGTGTTGGGCCGAATAAGCGTCATTTGCGGAATCTTTGGATTTACTTCTTTAATTTAAGAAAATCTGCAGCTAAGGCGCATCGATTGCTTGTAGAAGCATAGGGTGAGACTGTTTTGAGTGAGAGAAGTTATGGTGAGTGGTTACAAAAATTGAAGAACGGTGAGGTTGACGTCGAAGACAAAGAACGTAGCGGAAGGCCGAAAGTGTACGAAGACGCAGAATTACTATAGAAGCATTATTGGAGGGAGATTAGTTATTCGGGAATCATTGTCTTGTCCTCTTTTTGAATTTTATTGACGAATAGGAGACTCAAGCTCGCAGCAGTGAGCGAACGAACGTTGCGCGGGAAAGACAGGGGGGGGATGTCACCGTGTACTCCGATCTATGGGGTCACACCACCGTAGAATTTGTAAAAAAATTTTTTTTTTTTACTTGACTTAAAAGATCCTTTGAGCCATGTAGAATAAGGGAAAAAAAGTTTGGTACCGGTAAAACAAGGTCCGCAGGCCCGTATGGGTCTGCGCTGACAGTGGCCCGGGTGCGAGACATAAACCGTTTTTCTCGAAACACAATTTTTCAAAACGGCACGCGGCATAACTTCAACCATTTTCATTCTTTTCACTCCAAATTTTGAGTACATGTTTAAAATAATATTCCGAAGAGAAATGCGTACGGGATTTTCCATGAGTTAATTATAACATTAGTTATTAACAAATGATTGTCCTTTTTTTCTGTCGAAAATTAAGTTTTTGGTTTAATGCTTGCCAATTACTTACATACAAAATAATATTTTCACAATCCTCTACGTATTTTTCTAACTATGTTCGTGTAAATTAATAGAATTTTTTTTATAAAATCAAATTTGCGTCAGCTATACTGCGTGCCGCAGATCGTCTCAAATTCAACATGCCTCGCCAGAATGGCTCCTCCGTCACCTTTTGCTATAATTTTTTAATATAAATTTCATTTTGTTCACTTGAAGATACGACTAATAACATCCTTGAATATTAGTATTCTCTTATTTGTCCTTCTACCAAAAAAAAAAAATCGGGATATATCTATTTTATATAAATCTATATAAATCTATAAACATCTATACAAATTTTAACCAGACATTGTTCATATCATTATGCATGTTTGAGTGAAAATTCAGAACAGTTGACTATTTAGATTGGGAGATAATGGGTTTTTAAATAGCACCTTTTAACACTGCAGGGTCTGCATTGACCGAAAGACAAGCACATAATTCGAGGTACCGTTCTTCTTCATTGTGTTTATTAATTTAAAAAAAAGTTATGATTAGATAGCAAACTAGTTAAGGAACGAGTGAAAAAAGTTTGGATTGTCTTTACTATTCAGTTTTGCTAAAAACGTTCAGTAACGACAGAATAACTCTCGGTAAAAAATATTTGTTTCCTACAATAAGAAAACATGCAACACCACGGAACAGTATTGTTCAATATTTAGAGAAAAAAGATAATTATCGTGTTCTAAAGTTAAAAACATTTATCGTAAAAAAAAATATTTGCGTTATAAAGATTAATTTTAAAAAAAAATTCAACTCCCATCTGTACAGGGTTTGTCCCGTTCACGGTCACAGTGCCACTCGACTTATTGATGCAATTCAATCAGGGTCGTAAATCCTGACACCGAACGCGTGTGATTCGACACTACAATCTCGTGATTGAACTCCCGCATCTCAAACTAATGTGGTGAAGTTGGTTAGTTAAAAACAATTGGAGATAAACTAAAAAACAATTTAATGTATTCACAATTATTTGCATCGATCAGTGAAGGATACTGATAATTGATTGACGTTGTTTCCGCGTAGTAATGACGACGGTGTTGACAGAATTATCTCTTGGAGATATTTGAGTAATTTATTTGCGAGAGGCAAGAGATCCGCGCTGATTGGGCTCTCGATGTTTCCGCTTCGAGTGTTTGGTTATTACTGACTAAAGAGAAATTCGAGTCTTACATCCGTGGCTGGTAATGAGAGCTGTCTCGCAAAAGGGGGATGCGATGCCCTTGGATGAACAACAACTAATTTAATTGGTACAAAAATGTAGAAAAAGGAGTGGGTGGATTGTAGCTGTTACCAATCACGAATGAGAAGTGTGAGAATAGCGAATACTGGGCAGCCCCGTCGCACATGTGTCTTGACCAGCGGGGCATTCCAGTGACGAAATCTTTGGCGCGATGAAAAAACTTCCGCGCTCAACTCTACCATCACGTGGACGCTTGGTAAATTCCTTCATTAGTGGTACATTGGTGCGCCGATATGCGCATCTTGAACGTAGTCGCGTATAGAGGCTTAGAAAAATAAAAAGTAACATTTGCGAACCAAACGTTGAGTTGCCTTGCACGTGGTCACCACCGAGCGAGTGAGTCGTCGAGCAAACCCGAGCGTGGGCTATTGACCCTTTTTTATGAACTTCAGGTAAGAGAGAAATACTCTTGCCTGTCGTGGCTTGGGACGATGTGGATATTTATAATTATATGGAAAATGTTAACAGTAGCTAAATTTTTATTTTCAATAAAATTAATAATGACCTGCTAGCTCGTTCCGCATGCGATGGAACAGGGTTCTTCCCCCTTGATACATACCCCATATTCCAGTTTGTATCCCCACCTTGCGGCCGCATCCGACTTTCCCCCTCTGTATCACATTCACCATGACATTTCTGCCATGGGTATAAGGAAGCTGCGGAAAATCTATACCAATACAGCCGGTCCCGAGTTCGCTTCCCAGTCTTGGAGCTAGTCGCGTTTCGTCGAGAAATAACTCACAGGCTACAGTCATACTCACACGACACACACACGTGCCGGTCCGTGCGCGCGACATCCGTGTAGAACTGGAGCTACGTCATGCCCGTGTTTTTATTTTTCTCCGAAACTACGAGTCGGCGATTCGAACCCGCGACCTCCCGACGTGCTGATTTCAGAGGCAAGCACGCTAACCACGAGACCAGCGGTTCCATAAACATTGATATTTTATATTGTTTATGTTATTGTCATATCTTCTTACAGGGGAAAAATATTTTTTACGGAACATTACTCTGTCTAAATTTCAATGCCGACCCTACAGTGTTAAAGGTTGCAATTTTAAAACCCATTATCTCCGAATCTAAATAGTCGACTGTTCTGAAATTTCACTGAAACATGCATAATGATACGAACAATGTCTGGTTAAAATTTGAACAAAATCTATAGAAATCAAGAGCGTGCGCTCGTTTTACTTTAAGGGGTAAGGCCACTGTAACGGCCCAAAAAAAAAGGTTTTTTCACTAATTTTTTGCTTCCGAAATTGAAGGTATTTGAAAAAAAACTTTTAATGGTGTTATCGGGCATACATTAAACTTTATTATAAAATTTTTTTACAGTAAAAAAAAACAAAATGGCGGTTCCACAGCTATCTTCCCGGGACATGTTTTGCTTCCAGGGCTCCGCGGCACGCAGCACCACTGGTGCACTTTTGAATCTAGAACAAAAAAAAAAAAAAAACCATTAATCTAGAGGGCTATAGCTAGAGAATGTCGATCGGATTTTAAAAAGTATCAATTTTTGTGGATTTGGCGTGCGTTTGAAAAAAAAAAATTGATTTTTGACGAAAAAAACGGCAAGTTTTTTGTTAATAAAAAATCAATAAATAAAGTTCTTGAAAATTCCGATCGACATTCTCAAGATAATGTAAATGTTCACATCTGGTTAAAATTTCAAGTAAAAAAAATGAAAATTGTTCGAGTTATGCTGCGTGTCATTTTGAAAAACCATGTTTCGAGAAAAACGCGTTTAAAGTTTTGCGAATAGTTTGTTTGGGTTTGTTTGGGTTTGTTTGGGTCGCACAGGACCTTTTTTTTCTTATTCTAGAGGGTTCAAACTATTTTTTAAGCCAATAAAAAAAAATCTATTTTTCAAAAAATTTACAGTGGCCTTACCCCTTAACACGGTCCTCTAGTTTCTCGGCTGTTTTTTTACGGCTTTTTCAATAATTTTTTACGGGCAAAGCATCGAAATAATCAATCTCATTGTTTTTGCGTAATCTTTATTAACATTTAAATGAGCTTTACAAATTTTTTGAAGTAAAAATATATAATAGAATAAAGGTTATAGTGGCCGACAGGAAGACATCAAGTAAAAGAGGTGCTTGACGGTGACCAAGATTGCGGCTGTTCTGCTTATCTGAAATCAAAAAACCAAACGGCATTTTAATCTTCATATTTAAGACTAGCGATTGAACTAGAGTGAATTCTAAATTACAAAAACTGACTTTTTTATACACTTTTGAAAATTACATTCTATTTTTTGCTCATTTTTTCTTAAGTTTTTCGCTCGTACAAAAAAAAACTATCCAAGCAATCATGATAATCCTAGTTCAATCGCCGGCTTATAACATATTAAAGATGCTGTATAAATTTTAACAAGATCGGTGCAGTAGTTTCTGAAATATCGTGGTCACCGTTTCGAAAAATGGTGTTTCGAGAAAAACGCGTTTGAAAGTTCGCGCATGTGATTTATACTAAAAATTTCATCTCACCGTCAATCTGCTATGCCTGGACCATACAAGAGGCCTTCCTCTTGTTCTTGGAAGTCACGCAGAGCTGCGCCGTCTTACCTTTTCGCGATTCGGGCCTGTTTTACAACATCACTCGTGCGCCTTTCTGAACGGTCGATCCGAGAGCTATCACGCTGTTGAACATATCCTTTAGCTTGTGGGCCGATTTTCACTCCCATGGTTTCCAAGGTCTTCAGGATAGATTTGAATCCTTCGTTGAAGATTATGACAGCGAGAAACGTAGCGATTTCAACCACTTTTGGCCCAGAATGGAGGTGCTTCGGAGCAGAAGTCCAGATTAACGAATTGAGCGACTCGTTATTATTTTGAGTTTCCGCTCCCAGGCATCTGCGTAACAATTCTTCTTTGGATAAATCCTCATAAATTGGCTTTATAACTTTTTGAACTGCTTCAGAAAGAGGCGGTTTATTGTGTTTGAATTCCTCGGCTTTCGAAGCAGCCCGGCGCGCGCTCCGTATACCTGCTCCGTTCCAGGGCCGTAACTTGTGAACCACTCCGAATATCGAAAAATCCTTTGGCACACATTTTCTACACATGTTGTAGATGTGATTTATGAGAAAAAAAATCGATTTTTTTGACCCGAGAAACTAGAGGACTGCCTTAACGCGTTTCTACCGTTGAGCATTCAATTTGGTTTGGACCCGTCGACGCTGAGTGTGAGATGATAGCCGTAACCATTGACACGCAAGAGGACCCTAGCGTTCTCGACCTTCGTTTTAAAACGTACGTACATAAACAAAAGGCCTTGGACAGTTTGGTGGTGCGATCCTTGGCGAGATAGTGTTTCTGAACGAAGCCAAAGGCTTCGAACCCTCGGTCAGATGAGGTCAACCTCGCTGGTGCTCTCGGAGAAATTGGAGACAGCGGTGATATCCTCGTAACACCGGGACTGTATAGTGTACCGGCGACGATTGACGCCGTTGCTCATCCTCGGAAGTACGTACTTGCTGCCCGGGATAAATCCGATGGTCCATCTAGATGGTAAATCCGACGCTACATTGGTTCTAGTTCCCACATGATAGCCCAGGTACCATACCTATCACATATGTGCGTGTGGTATCGGTGCCGGTATTAATACGGTAAGGATACAGCACCGGCATATTTTACTATTATACAGTGCACCGGTACCATACTAGTAACACGTACATTCGCGTGTAGCGGTATACTACCGTACAGGTACACCGTAGGGTACAATCTTTGTACGCCATCCCAATAGTACACTCGGTCATCAGGGTGAAGCTATCGAGGAATCACCACAGGTCCACAAATCATCCGTGTTTGAGACGTGACAATTTAGCGTTTTAAGCAAAGGGTGTTGAACTTTCGTGCCTCATTTTGGTCCCACACTGCTCAGGAAATCGAGGATTTTGAGGGGTAATTTCACGAATAAATACCGAGGTATTCCTGCGAGGAGCAAAGAAACTTGAGTTTCTTGCATCGGAGCCGTTGGCTGTTTGACACATCGGCGAGCGGAAAGCAATGCGAGGGAAGATCATGACAAATGACAAAGTACGTAAATTCAGGTTATGAGACAGGCCATATTTTTTTTTCTTACGTTAATATAAATTCCAGCGATACGATCGTGTTATCAAAATTCGAGGATACACGATAATATCCATATGATAGCGGGTACGAGGAAAATTGCGTCGATGTTGAAGAATTCGTGAACTTCGCGTGCCGCCGTTGTCGCGTCGAAGTGACACTTAGCATCATCGTCCGTAAGAACAAAAGAGAAACACTTTTCGAGTCTCATTTTCACCATGAGCAAACTTTCTCATTAATTTTCGTCAATGTTGCTCTTCGGAGACACCGACAAACTTCGAGTGGAGAAGAACGATGTAAATCAATCTAACGCGACGAAACGCCGGGGTTCCGATCCACGCAAGTCCCGGTGGTATGAGAAAGGGGGGGGGGGGCTTTTACACACAGCGTATTTTCTACGCGCGTAGGAAATATGCCGTGTGCATAGGCCCTCAGGGCTACGACTCGAGGCTGTGCGAGCGTCTGTATGTATATAGATAAAAAAGTGTTAAGTGATACATAAAAGGACGTATGTAGTGTATATTACGACCGAGGGACTTTATCCGATTCAACAAATCGACGGCTGTAGAATATGCTTCGTCGTAAAAAAATCGTTCGGAAATTCGGTCGAATATGATGACATCTCTAGATTGAGTAGACGGATCGAAAAATGATCCAAACAAAACCGATAGAATAAAAATCTTATTGCATTGTTAAAATGTCATAAAATTTTCGATTCGTCGCCGCGTTTTCGCGTAATATCGAATCAAAGTTAAAACGTCGTCTGCTCAAGCCCATCTTAGTGTATAAAGAGTCGCGACGTGTCATTGGTGTCGGTGGTGCTCACGTGAAGTGGTGTCGAATCGAATTTTTTTATTTATTACTTGGCGTTCAGACACTGCCGCTTCTCTTGATTAAAGAATATAGTGCTTAAAAAGTATTTTCTATCATTTTATCGAAAAAATATGCATTATTTTCGTTTATTGCAAGTTTTAAATTAGATAAATTTGCACGTTCGATCACGTGAATGAAAACGCTCCAGAATTGGTTGGATCTCTAGTGACGTCGCATGCCAGTAAACAGATTGTCATTACGATTCCTATGACGAGTAATGAGCGATTTTCTAGTTTATATCCGTGCTTTTTTAGTTCATTCCTGATTATTTGTAGTGATATTTACCATATTAACAACTTTGAAATAAGAATGGAGACGAAGGTTTGGTGTGCGAGAACTTACAAGGGGACAGTACGGCAATCGGATTTTTGTAATTTTTCGTACTCATGGTACGCGAAGTTCAGAGCTCGAATATTAATATCCCAAAGCAGTTCGACGCCATATTCAGAAATTTTCGAGAAAATTGACTTTGAAGTTTTCGATCGCACTCTTATCCCACAAAGATGCAACGATATTCGAACCGGGCTCGTGGCGTACCCGGTAGCGCTCGAGTCTAGTAATCGCGGGGTCGCTGGTTCGAGTCTCACTTCGAAATTTTTTTTTTCATTTTTTTAAAATGAAAAAACGCAAGTTATATTTTTAATTATCTCTTGATTATAAACATACATTTTCAAGTATCAATATTTATAACCAACAACATTTTTAGGATGAAAATGAAAAACGTCGGGTAAGGAATTGAATACTTTATTATTCGGTCTGTATTCGTTTGTTTTATACATCGGGTGTAATGTTACACGAGCCAGAGTGATAACCATCGTAAAAACAAGGAAAACAGTAATTTTCACGGCATCTCGTACACCGTACAAACGCTGCATTGTTACATTCGCAATTTTTCCTATTAATCTACAAGGGAGTTTATGTAAATATTATTATTGGATATTTTTACGTCGCCTATTCGCAATTTCAAGCAAGAGATAATCAAAAATAAGACTTGTATTTATCATTGACAATTATAATTACATATATGTGAATTAGCATAGATTTTATGATTTTTATCCCGGGATTATTTTTTTTTTTTTTTTAATAAATAATCACCTATTGTTATATATAAATAATATATGATCATATATGAGAAAATATATAATTATGTATAACTATAATGAATTTTGTACATAAATAACTATATATGGATTTTGTCCATATATAAACATATATAGATATATTAGACCGATGTGTTGGTCTAGTGGTTAGCGTGCCTGCCTCTGAAATCAACACATCGGGAGATCGCGGGTTCGAATGACCGTCTCGTAGTTTCGGCGAGAAATAAAAACACAAGCGTGACGTAGCTCCAGTTCTACACAGACGCTGCGCACACGGACCGGTACGTGTGTGTGTCGGATGTGTATGGCTGTAGCCTGTGAGCTATTTCTCGACGAAACGCGACTAGCTCCGAGGCTGGGAAGCGAACTCGTGACCGGCTGTATTGGTATAGGTTTTCCGCAGTTTCCCTATACCCATGACAAAAAAAAACAAAAACAAAAAACAAAAAAAACGTCATGGTGAATGCGATAAAGAGGGGGAAGTCGGCTGCGGCCGCAAGGTGGGGATCGATTAGGGATGTGGATTGCAGAAAATGGTGGGAAATGTAAAAAGGGGGAAAATTTCCCTGTACATGGAAGCTAAAATTGGCGCAGCGTTCGCCGTAGCAGATACAATTTAATTTATATAGATATATTATATTAATTATATATAATATGTGATTCTATACAACAAAAATTTATCGGTATATTTAAATGACGGAGGTATGCGAATTAAAAAAAAAATGAAAAAAAAAAAAAAAAAAAAAAATCGAAGTGAGACTCGAACCAGCGACCCCGCGATTACTAGACTCGAGCGCTACCGGGTACGCCACGAGCCGGGTTCGAATATCGTTGCATCTTTGTGGGATAAGAGTGCGCTCGAAAACTTCAAAGTCAATTTTCTCGAAAATTTCTGAATATGGCGTCGAACTGCTTTGGGATATTAATATTCGAGCTCTGAACTTCACGTACCATGAGTACGAAAAATTACAAAAATCCGACTGCCGTACTGTCCCCTTGTTAGTGGCGGTCCTTCACCTTGTTTACTGGCATCTGACGTCACAGGCGTCACGTGACTACATATCCGACAACGAGAGCGTTTTGGGGGTCCAGTACATTCAAATAAAAACGGGAGTTTTTTGGCGGTCTATCATATTCAAATTTTATTGCCGATTTATATCATAAATAGACATCCACGACGATAAAAAAATATTATGAGCATATTATAGAATAATTAATAATTTGAGATGATTTTAGTACAACAGTCAAATACACTATCGTTAAAACTCATTCGTTTGGCTCTGCCAGTGAGTTTCAATATTGTTCTGCATATCTTCAATTTTTCGCTTATGCATGGTACGTACCCATCTACATGGAAAAAGGCTCTAATAAGGCCAATATCTAAGGTAAAATCTCCTGCCTCGCCCTCTGACTACAGGCCAATATCCATCCTCCGCAGATTATCCAAGGTTCTAGAACGCCTAATAGCTGACCACCTCACAGCCTTCCTCGAGGAAAAAGAACTTTTGGACCCTTATCAATCAGCCTAAGGGAAGGGTGTAGGAACCCAGACAGCATTACTCCGAATATGCGATTACGTGCGTCAGAGCATTGATGACAGAATGCTGACTGTCATGGCTCTCTTTGATTTCTCCAAGGCCTTCGATCAAGTCGACCATAACCTACTCCTCGGTAAACTTAAAGACCTACCGTTCTCCGTGTCGGCTGTGAAATGAATGAGATCTTATATCACTGGGAGGTTTCAAGTGGTTCTTGGCTCAAATCGCACCCGATCCACCGGGGTCCAGGTCGAATCTAGTGTCCCACAGGGATCCGTTCTAGGTCCGCTACTATTCGTGCTGTACATGCACGACCTGAGATACGCGCTTTCGTCCTGTGCTTATAATCTTTATGCTGATGACCTCCAGCTATTTCTACGATGTCCGGCTTCCGACCTAGATCGTTGTATTGCAAATGTAAATAAAGACACAGTCCTAATTCGGATATGGGCGTCACTGAATAGGCTGTCACTTAATGACGAAAAAACACATGCAATGATACTTGGCAGTAGACCCTTAGTACGGGCCCTTGAGTCATCAGACATCCCGTCCATAATCAATGGCAGAACAATTATCCAGTACAGTCGATCGGCCAAAATTCTAGGCATCTGGCTCGATAATACGCTGAGCTGGAAGCAACAAACTATCAGTGTAGCAAGTACGGCAAGCTCGAGACTGTATATGCTGAAAACCTGCCGAGGTTTTCTTCCACAGCGAGCTCGCGCTAAGCTCGTATTCGTTCTCATCTTACCGGTGTTTGATTATTGTTGTTGCGTGGTTTTCGGCATGGCTGATGTATATAATACCATCATTAAAGTCTCATTAAACTCGTGTGTTCGTTTCATTTTCGGTTCCGTTTGGTTTGAGCACATAACACCATACTGGACCAAACTATCGTGGCTGAGGCTGGAAGCTAGGCGAAAATGTTTCATTCTGCGGACATTATATGAAGTCCTCCGCTCGGGAAGACCGGCGTACCTGAGGTCACTTTTTAAAATAAACTGTCCCTGTACGGGTATGTCCCTGCGGCAATCGCCCGAATTTCTTGCCATTCCTCATTTCCGAACGGAATACCAACGGTATGCTTTTAGCATTTCCGCCGCGTACCTGTGGAATTCGTTGCCATCTGGCAGCATTCATTTAGGCGGGGGAGAGTTCTCTGCTCTCATACACGAGGTGCTCATTGAAGGAGCTATTTAGCCTCGAATTGGCGTTAGTGTGTAAGGGCCATAGCTTTATATTTACACCATGGTTTAGAGCTCTTAATTTGTATTGTATAAATTCCGTATAAACTCCCATTTTCTTTGTTTCGTATAGAGACTTCTTTTTCTATTTTATTATTATTATTATTGTTTATTTTGTAAAATTGTAATATTATGCGAGGATTGTATGCCAGAGGATTTATGCTATCCTAGTGCACTAATAAACTATCTATCTATTACAACCACGAACAAAAAATTATAACGACTTAAAGACGAATTTCGAGTAATTAAAAATGAAAAAAAAAACGTATCTCAATTACCGTCACACTGAGGACATAGGGTTTAAGGATGAAAAAAGCTAGCAAATTACCACCCTCCCTCCCTATCCCCGAAAAAGTTGTGTCGGTCCATGCGCCAAACACCCTATATATTTACTCGTCGAAAACGATGTACTGAATGGGCATTACGCGAAACAAGCGACGTTTTTCGGGCGTACCGCTGACGAAATTGTACATCATGAGAATGATGTCGACGTCGTTAAGGTTGCCGGCTCGCCAGCTTACCCTTACGCTCGTCTTGGGAGTCTGAAGAGCAGCGCGCGAGTTCATTTCTTCAATTTTCTGAAAATTATTCGTACAGTTTTTACTATTTCCTCGTAAACAAAATAGATCAACAAAAATCGAGAATCTAATATATGGGTGACCCCTTACAAGTTTTATTTAACTTGACTTTGTGTGAGATGCAAAAGAGAAAATCGATACATCTAAGAGGTGACAATGCATGATTCAATAAATATCCACAAAATGTTCAACTTTTCATGTACAATAAAAATTAGCGATATCTAATCATCCATATAAAACACAAACAAAAATGTTATGACGTATTAAAGCAAAATTTCGGCTAAGACTTCAAATAATCGTATGTCAATTATCATTGCACTCAGGATATGGGGTCTAAGGGTGAAAAACTAGGAAATGACACCCCCTACCCCCAAAAAATTGTGTCAGATCATGCACCGAACACCCTGTAGTTTCAATTTTTCGGTCTCCACTTACAACGGTGTCGATGCCCCTTTTCCTGTTCTTTCGTCTCGTCGCCTTCCGAGTCGGCATCTTTCGGCCTCTGGGAGTTGTCGATCTTGCTGTCACTGTCCTTGATACGATCAATGATCTTACGTTGCGTTTGAACTCTTGAAATGGTCTAATTACTATCGTCGTCCGCTCAAAGAAGACAACATGAGACGTTCGTACTTTTTTTTCCTTAATGTCGATGACGATTACGAACGATCGAATAAAAACAAATAACGCGGGCGGTAGGAATTGTGGAAGATACAAAATTTACTCACATGGTTGATGTGTTGTCTTTGTTTGAAAACGAAATTTGCGAACATTTGTTAGGAGGCCTTCGTCGAAGACCTTTTTCTCCAAGACCGTTACGAAGACTTTCGTCCTCAAGCATCGCATACCGTACATCGACTGTTTTTTTTTTTTTTTTTTCGTTTCCTCCGTATACTCGACGGTCCCCGACACGTCTATAACGAAAAGTATTTTTCCGCTTACGTGACGGGATCCGCGGTGAGAATCTGCGAGTATACTATCCAATTGTCGTTTAAATGTTACGACGTATGTAAATGAATTAATTTTGTAACCGTAAATAGGGCGGTTTTTTTGTACTCATCCACCTTGACTGTTTGATGGCTTTCACGCCATAACCCTACTTAGAGGTTAGAACCGGCAGAAGCCGCACATTTAAAGAACCCGGTTGTTGCTTTTGTAGCGTGCCATCGTTTGTTTGGAGCAGCCTTTCCCGGGTAACGCGAGGAATGGGAGAGCGAGTCGACAAAAGGTGCACTTCAGGCTGAAATGCGACGTTTCAGCGTGAAGTGAATCTAGAACGATTCTAAGTTGTTGAAGAATTTTTGTGGTAAAAAATCGTTCGATAATTCGGCCGAATAGTACGAGATCTCAAGATTGAGTAGACGGATCGAAAAATGATGGATTGAACGGACGAGATTGAAGACGGATTGAAAAATTGTGATTTTGGCGTTTCTGCAAAACTTGGCCGGATGGTAAGCAAAATAATAATATTTAATTTTTGAAAATCCAAAGGTGCGATCCAATGTAAAATTCATTGCTTATTTCGAAAAAGCCGATCCTGCTCTCGATAAGGTGTTCCAAAAAAAAAATTAACGAAAAATCCTGTTTCGGCACAACCACGGTACCCTCCTTTACGTTTTTCGTTCGCAGATTTTCGATCACCTCTGCTCGTTAATAAAAAAATTATTTTTAATGATAGATATAGTGATATGAATACTAACGCGTACACCTATTTAAGTCATGTAGATCGATACACTTCCCACGATATGTGAACGCGGATCCGATATGTACCGCTTCAAGAATATGCAGAATGTCTCAGAACTGAATGCGTTCCCTGAAACACATGGGGATCGCACGCACGCAGGCACGCACGCGCACACACACGCGCACACACACGCGAACACACACGCGCGCACACACGCGCACACACACGCGCATACGCACACGCACACACACACACACACACACACACACACACACACACACACACCCGGGGCCTATACACGCAAACAATATTAGCCCGAGCTCGTCGGTGGCCGCCTCCTTCTCTCCCCTACTAGCCTCTTTTTAACCACAAATATAACCGGACCCCCGCTAGTCGGTTACCCGGCCGAGCGATATCCAAAATGTTATCTCGAAAGAAATCCCCGGTCGCTACTTACCACGAACGCCGACCTCCAGCAACATCTCCTCCGTAACAGAGCCGGGAAAGTCCCTGCATCGGGAAAAGGGACACCCGATATATGACGCGAGAATGACGGGGCGCCGCACGGGTTCGAGCCCACGTCCCGCTGGTAAACGGAAGGTTGGCTCTCCGTGAGGAGTTCCTCGACTTCGGAAAAATCGTCCGCCCTTTCGCGCCGTTCGGGCTCCGCCACAGTCCGAGGGATCACCGGAGATGACACTTCACAGCTCTTAACTCGCACATTCGTGCGCTCATGCAAACGATTACACGTGAACCAGGATTTCGGACAAAGGTCCGACACAAAATGATAGGGAGTCTCCCGCGCACGACCACGATACGATTTTCCTCAACGGTACACGCTAGCAATGAAACACGGACTAAGGAAAACGACTCTACGGGAACGCGAAAGAAGGCCGTGGCCACGGTAAAGATGCGCGAGATCGTGAGCCGACCGTACGGCCGAAATTTACCCGGATTGTTGCCGAAGACATTACCAAGCCACCAGCTGCGTAATTCGGTCGCTTCCCATTGTCTCGGCCCACGGCCGTCCGGCTCTACACCGCTCAAGAAGCTAACGCAAAAGCCGCCCGACGTGCGAAAAGCGTACCCTCCACCTTTGCTTTAGTTTCTGTTCTTATGATTACACCAGAGAGAGCAGGCCCGTATCGAATAATTTTCGGGAGTGTGCTTATCGATCAAGCGCGGATTTCGGATCCTTAACCTCCCGCAACGGAAAATGAAAAGTCCGCTCTTTCCGCGGGCCGTGTTTCATGTCCCAGCGTGATTCTCTGGATGATGTTTCGTAATGGTCGACCTTGGCAACGACTGCGACTGACGCCAGACTTATTATCGGCCGAGGGTGACAAATTCGGCCCCTGTCTAGAAGAAACGGAAGAGGTGAAGGGGGGACGTGAATCACGGCCCTGGGTTGGACATTTTCGCGGGAATCTGCGTCTTTCCGAAAGTTTGACCATAGTTGGGCCACCGCGTCTTTCCGATCTTCGGCCTTGGAAAAATGTTTGGCCTCGCCTTCTTTCCCTCTCGATCTTCCTGGCCGTTGGGATTTGGCTCGTGTAAGCCAGATGTTGAGGTAGCGAAAATAAAGAAAGCAGACGGAATATTAAAGTAAAATCCTAACGTCGCATAGAGAGCCCTACGGAATCATGTCGTGATCGCGATCACGGCCCCGAGCCGGAGGGCGGTTTTGCTGCAGCCGCTACCATGCTAGGCGGACCAGCGGAGTATAACAAAAAACACGTTATAATATATATATATATATATATATATATACCGGGTGTCCCAGGACTGAATGCCCTATATAGGCATGTGTGGGTCTCAGATAAACCCCTGTATTATTATAAATTTTCAATGGCGGGCCAATCAGGTGAGCCCGATGCCTGTATGTGCCGTACCAGGTTTATCTGAGATCCACACATGCTTATATCAATCGACTTACAATTTCACCCCTAACCCCCCACTTCAGGACAGGCATTCAGTTCTGGGACACCCGGTATATTTATATGTGGGTGTGTGTGCGCGTGCATGCGTGCGTGTGTCGCTGTGTTAATCTGCCTGTATGTAACTATAGACATTTCGTAGTGGCTCGTAAGCTACAGATTCAATTATTTGTCGAAGTGGCTAGCCATTCCCTACCTGAACGTGATAATTATCGCTTGTTAACCCCTATCATGCTATCTACATATGTAATCAATACTATCGGCCAGTCGTTGACGCTAGGACATCGGAAGGTTCACACACGCGCTACGAAGATGCACCCACCAGACCACCCGCAGAGGTATTTCCAAGAGAGGAAGGAAAAACGACAACACTATGTTCAGATGTGATGTCCGCGAGCAAGCGAAGTAACTGCTTCAATTGGAACCTACCGTGTAAACTTGGCCGCAGTATATTTTCCAAATGGTTCTCTTTCATTGTGACAACATCCTGGCAAACAGGATCAACCGTTCGGTGGTTTCTGCAAAAGTCCAATCCGAAGTTGCTTCCGAGGTCAATCCGAGTTTGATTCTGGACGTTGATTGGCTCTGAAAGAAAAGTCTACCTTTTGATCGAAGCTTGAATTGACGGAACCCATCGCCAAAGTCATTCAGTGTTCACTGGCTGCGGTTTGAACCGGGCTCAATCAGCCAAACGTGCTATTTGAATTGGTTTATGGCTGGTTCGAGTTAAACGCACTCCATAATAATTCAAGGCTAACTGCCGCCGTTGATTGAATGTTGATACAACGGAAACCGATTTAGCTACACCTATTCCACCCGGAAGTAGTTGGAACTCATTCGACTCACATCGAACTAACCTTCCACCAACTGTATGAGTGATGTGTTCGAATGAGCGTGGCTCGGTAAGCTGCGAATTGACTTATGGTAAGAACTGACAAGCACTGCGGGATTGGAAGTTGCTTAATGACGTTGTTTCGGCCATGCAGCATACACCACAAACAAATAAAAGACGAACCAAATACCCACGTCGTTTAATGCCGCTCGAGGTATATCCTAGGAATCTGGAAGATCTTGATCCAAACGAGAATCAAGAAAAACTATCAGGAAGCTATTATTGAAGACTTTTAGATAGCGTACTTCAGCAAAGAAAGAGTGTACAAAAGTTCACACAGCAAAGTGGTGCGTCCAGAAAAACTCCGTTCCAAAAAGAGCCGACGCCCAAGAACTTGATGCACTTGACTTGGAGTTCCGGGGATCTGGATCCAACCGAGAAAAAATAATCTCGAATCCATAATTGCGAAACGGCCGAAGAATCGAAGCGTCCACTGAAGAGTTCATCATCTGGTATATCATCCAAGAGGGTACACTTTACTTATCAACTTGGACCAATTTTAGGTACATAGGGGGGTTTTTCCCTGAAGACCTGCGAGCCAAGATTAAACAGAAACTCCAGACTGCCGGCAAGGGTCTCTTTCCCTCGTTCAGCACACGTAGGAAGTAGCTCCTAATCGGTAAACGTCAGAATCTTGCGAGAGCATACAACTTTAAAGAGCCACATCCTTCCCTGCAGGAATCAAACTGTTGCGGAGCTACCACCATGTAGCGAGCTTAAGGTGCAGTCAGTTTAGCTTCCATTTTTGAAGCAGCCCCGCTTCTCAAACATGGCACTGGTAGAAGGTTCACATCGAAGAGCAGCGTCTGTTGGAAGCACGTGGGGGAAGAGCGCGGGGCCGGTAACTATCGATTGATCCCGGACGGGGGGGATTAGCTCGCGAGAAGGTTCATGCGGGTGGCATGGCCTAACGTGACTTTTGGTCGGATTGGTACTAACCGGTAACAAGAGACCACCGGGCACGAGTAGCGGCTTCGACGATCGAAAGATTTGTTTCACCAATCTTGAAGATAAGGGCTTGATAGCTACGCGGAAAAGAGAATTGCCAGCCTGTCCGTGCCGGATCGAGCTGAAATAGCATGAAACCTCTCGCGGTGGATTCCCCAGCCCGATGTGGTACCTACACAAACGAGTGAGAGAGAGAGAGGATCGGTTTGCATGGCTTTGGAAGTCCATGGGAGCTCGTTCCATCGGGCACGCAACACACGAAGACACGAGTGATCCACCGGCACACCCGGACACACAGACGAACACATGGCTCAAAATTATCTTCGTAATTAACTGCACTTCTTAACATAACGCATGGCGTGCCAGGCCACCTTGACGTTCCCGGGCTGTGGGCGGTGATACCATACACCAATGTAAATATATAGCGACTACTGGCAAAGGCTGTACAAATTCACCATCTGTATTACGGTCTTTAACCCGAGATACGTGCGCACCTGCATGTTGTCTTGATGCTTGGGTATCGTTTTAGGTTGTATTTGTATACGGGTGGTAGGAAGCGCACAATCTTCAGAGGGGTTCCCGTTCGAATCGGTTTGCACAGCTAGTTGCTTCGCAGACCACCAATGCTATGAAAGCTTCAAGAAGACTGTGGTGGTGGACTTGAAGAAGCCAATGATGATTTCATGACAGTCAATTGTAGACTTAAACCATCCAATGGTGGACTAAGGGTAACCAATGATGAACTTAGGACCGCCCAATGGTAGACTAATGGTAACCAATGATGGACTGAGAGCGAACTGGGGGCAACCAACGATGAACTTGGGACCTCCAATGGTGAACTAAGAGCAGCCTATATTGAACTTCGGCCACAAATTGATGGATTATGGGCAGTCGATGATGAACTTGAGGCAACCGATAGCAAACTTAAGTTAGCCAATGAAGGAGCGTGAGGTTCCTCACCAAGACAATGTCGACCGACGTCAACCTACAATCTTCTACCTCAAAGCTACCAATGCGCAGGAATTCCGAATCGAGACGCAAAGCCCATTCAGCCTGCAGGTGGTTTATCGCAAACGTTACATATCGCTACAAGGACTTGAAATGTAACTTGATACCACTAGCTACACCAGCCGTTCAACCGTACTCGTCCCAAAAGACCCCCGGGGCTACGTGAAACATTCCTCGTAACATTGTTGGGCCAAGTTTATCTCAAACGTGTGGAAGTTTTGGAAGGTCGTATGTGCACGCCAATGGCACGGAACCTTTTCACCGTAGGAGAATGCCTGGCATAACTTTGGTGGCTACGAAAAAGTTCATTAAAACGTATTTTCGTTCGGAACCACCGCTGATGATTGTTCGGTGCTGCAAAAACGCCAATCATCCCTGATGGCTATAACGATGACAACTGGACATCCGGATTTACTGTTGCGTCAACGTTGTCCAATATTGTTCATCACGCGATGCGAACAATAGACGCAAACAGAACCAAATATACAAGTTGAATGTTCTCCAGCATTGCAATATTACACCAGTCGCAATGAATGAGACATTTTCGTGGGTTCTTCCTAGCTCGGACAATTGTACGGTATCCTTATGATAGCGAAGTCAGCTATTATAGTCCCGCTATAGTACGTTTGGTGTATTCATCAATGAGCGATAGGAAGGTAGGGCCATCAAAGCCGAATGCGTGGCTTCTTACCGACCACTGGCTGACTACCACAAGCCTCAACCGCAACGCCCTTTCGCATTATATCACATACACAGCTAACGTTACACGCTTCAAACACATACAAAGACCTTTAATAATTTAGTATCTGCGGCCGCCCGGCAGTCTGACGCCCCCCGCCTGCATCGTCACGGTACGTGCTTCGGCATACACGCACAGACGGACTTGGCACACCGGAACTCCAACGTCGAATTGCTCGCTTCTGGTGTTTCCCATACTGGCGTCCCTCAGACCTTCAATCACTATTCGGAATTTGCCGCACGTCGTATTTTAACGTCGCTGGTGTCACGTGGCTTAACGCGCGAGGACCCGATGTCCACAGCGGGTCAGCCAGCCAGGCGTACAGGCAGGCGTTTGATGCTTCGTGGAGCATCCACCTTGATCACTCCCGCGCGCGCATCAACCTCTTAGTTTGGAGTTGCCACCGAAGCTGACTTCTCCGGATCCAAAAGAATCCTGGCCGGGTTCGGGAAATGAAAATGTGGGCCTCAGTGTGAACTCTTGGGAAACTTCAAGCGAAGCATCTTCTCATTTCATCTTGCACAGTTCATCTCAAATTCGGATCGTGTCACGTCCGGAAGGGACGTGGCCATATATTTTTTAATTCCCTCTTTGTTGCCTACGCCTAGCGCAATAGCACGGGATGAGGGTAAAAAGGGGTAGTGCATGGGAAAGAATAGAATTAAGGAATTGACGCGATATTTCGGTATTGATGAATAATTCGACAGAATTGGTGTACGATTGACAATATGTTATTTATTATAAGATTACTAGACGGGTTAAAGCGATCAGGCTTATGATGAATGTAGAATATTGCAAGTTGAATATTCAATATTGAAGAATGAATACAGAAAAGAAAAATGTATGGTTAGCTTACATTGGTTGTGTTTGACGGTCGGTCGCTCGCTCGCTCGCTTGCGTCGATATTTGTTGTCGCTCTCCTTACAAGGACCGTAGCTCTTGGCTTGGTGCGCTCGCTGGTACAATTGCTGGTAAGACGCTCGGAGGATTTTACGCTGAATGTGTGTATACTCGACGTGTTTACTACGCCGGGCACTACGCGTAGATAGAAATATGAACGGCGCGCAAGGTCGATGAATTGAGATTGATATTCATGGACTGATGATAGAAATTATACAAGTGTAAAATAAATCTTTTGTGACTCGAAAAATGAAGACTTCGTATGAAGGATAATCAGAGATATTCGTTAGGTTTCTGGGTTAAGTCTTGATATAAGGAGTGATTCGGTTGACGAAAATATTGGTTGACGGAAGACTAAGTTCTGAATTTGATAAAGATTGTCGGGACACTGGGATCGAGACTCGATAGAAGAACTGGATGTGATGGTGGTTGACGGGAGACTGACTTCAGGAAGGAAGTCTTTCTTGATATGAAAATTAGAAGAGGTTCAGTAGTGGGAGAAGGAACCTTAGGGAGAGTATGGTCTTGGTCATCTAGTTCTTTAGGGATTGGACCATTGGTCGTGAAGATAACGGTTGATTAGCGTGATTGGTCGCGGTATGGTGTGCGAATACGTTACCGATTCGTGGGCACGTGCGTGGCCTTATTTCAGGGCATCGGTTCTGACTAATATGCGTATGAAGAGGAGGAGACCTTTGTCTCGTGTTTCGACGAAAAAGCGCATGGGATATAGAGTTCGATATCGGAGACCTAAGCATTCGCATGGTTTGTGTTATGTCAATTTAAGGCTATGGTGACTTGTCATGTCGAGAGGTTTGTATATCGGACCACGCTGCGAGACCGGATGTCTTATTATTTAGTCGGAGTTATAAGATCGTCGGAGCCGCTAGTCTATGTTATGTTTAAATAATCTAGAGTCGGGGCTTCTATTGGTCAATATGCGTGGGGACGGCGGAGTTTTTGGGGTCGAGTTGATGGTTGGTTTTTCGTTCGACAGTTCTTCTTGGAATATGCGCCTGAGATCGTGTTCTTGTTGACAGCCAATGGGATAGGAAAGGTCGATGACTGTGGCGGTGTGGCTATCGTGTATATATCGCTGTAGGTTGAATATGCGTGCGAAACGTACGCACGTTCCTTTTTACGTTTTTACGCGTCTTGTTCTTAGATTTGTACATGTATAACGGCAAATGAGGATATTGGGAATAACCGAGAGAAGGCCGAGGGACGTACTGTTTAAGTTCGTTTGGGTATTATCAGCGTTCGCTTTCGTGCCGAAATGCATTGACCTGATGATTAGGCTGCGGTCTCGTCAAGTTGAGGTCCAGATCGCCATAACGTCCAGTTGCATAAGCTTCCTCAATTGACGAGATGCTATCATTCATTTCATGATGGATGACGATGATATCACCATAAGACGAGGTCCCGACAAAAGTCATCGGGAACTTTGCAACGTACTGATAGACGTCATCCGGACGCGTTCAATGTGAATAATGATCAAGGCTTCAACTTCAACGGACCAAGATTCGTTTTACCAAACAGTCCAACATACATAGCCATGCCTGACTACCCTGGAGGTATAGGCAGGCTAACCAATCAGAATTCCATCGATAGATTTGTTTCGGTTTATTTGCGATTTGTAACCAACTTTGTCAATCAACAGATTCGTAAAGGTTTGTGCACGATGAGTATGATTGCAACCTTCGGTACCCTTGAAGGTCCATTTTCTCATGTCAGACTGATATGTCACGTGTCTGCACTCTCCTTCGAGGTTGTCTACTCTGTCCTATTCTTCGACGAGCTCTAAGACACGATAACGAGCCAGGGCACATGTGTACACGCTGGTAAAAATTAAAACGTATGAGAGAGATTGTGAAGTAGCAGGCGGGAAAGGAAGACAGCCGCCGAACGAACCTGTCGGAGTAATAACGCGGCGCACAGCCACAACTCAGTGGTCACTATTGGCTCGGTCCGATACGTTTCCAGCTGGTAATAGTTATCCCGTTTCATTGCAGATAAATTTGTGTGCTTTCCCGTGGAGCACTCTCGGTCTAGCTGCACTTCAGGCCCATGAAATTCTCATTCGCCACAACTCCAATATCTCCGTTATTCGTGCTCGATAAACCCTGGCCATCAAGATTCAAATATTCCCTCTTCATTTCTATTGCGAGCCGTGTATTTCCGAGTTCCTTTTGAAAGTTGATTCAATGAGGATAAAGATTATAGTAATGAATTAGCAAGTCACTGTAACTAATCTTCCACAAATTGTCAGCCAAATGTACAAGCCCAAACAGTAGGGCATCCAAAGTCACCCTATTTGTAGAAAATCCTTTTCAGATCAAGTTACGATTTATTCAGCCAATGAGGTGACCTCGAATGCCCTCTCGTCATTCGACTTAAGGTCACGGTCGACATAGACGAGTCAGAGCCAGACGAAAGTAAATATTCCAAAGTATGTTGCAGAAGAGAAACTTTAGGGTGGTCTTTTGATCGCAAGCTCAGCTCATTTAGCATATCACGTGCCTCAGTGGCAGCTGAAAATTTGCCCCGGTGGAGGCAATCCTTGCCTCTCGATTAATTGGTCCCTTCCGACTTTCCGAGCTCGTCAAAGGAGGAGAACTGACTAGAGACGCACTTATTCGCTTTCGTTTGTCGACTCTTCTCTCCCTAACCCCCTCCCCCCTGGTCCCTAACGTGCAAACTGTTCGACTCGTCCCCTGGTTAAAAAAGGGAAATGAAAGACTCCGAAATTCGTCCATGCGAAATGGAAGACTCCGAATTCACTATATTACTCCGTACCAATTTTATTGCTTTACAGATTTTTTGTTTTATTTCAAAATTTGATCCATCTTTCATTTCAACCCAAAATTCATGGGAAAAAAGTGTACGAACATAATTTCACTTTTATACTTATTAAGGGAAGGTTCTGCCTTGTTGGGCCAAAAAATGTCCGATTTTTCACCAATTTTTTATGCGAAAAGTATTAATGTAGAATGTTGATATTTGGTATCTTGACTAAGCGGTCTTTATTGAACATCAAATTTTTTTAAGAGTTCAACAAAACATGGTGGTGGGAGTGGGAGGAGCCATGTATGTCGGTGCGCGGGCGATGACATTCTTCGCTTACGGAAGTCCTAAGTCCCGGGACAGGTGATCCGAAGCAACAAAATTAAACATATTTTTACTTTGTACAATATGATGTATAAGTTGACCTAGAATCAAGAAGAAAAAATCAAAAATAAAAAAAAGTGAGGGGACGCAAGGAAGTTTGTTTTTTTTCCCAAAAATTTTCGCAGTTTTTTGCTTACAATTTTGTTATTTCTCAATTTTCCTTCTTGATTCTAGATCAACTCATACACGATATTGTACAAAGTAAAAATATGTTTGATTTTTTTGCTTCAGATCACCTGTCCGGGACTTAGGGCTTCCGCAAGTGAAGAACGTCATCGCCCGCCCACCGACATACGTGGCTCCTCCCACTCCCACGACTATGTTTTGTCAAACTTTAAAAAATATTTTGATGTTCAATACAGATCGCTTAGTCAACATACCAAATATCAACATTCTATATTCAATAATTTTCGCATAAAAAATTGGTGAAAAATCGAACAGTTTTTGGCCCAACAAGGCAGAACCTTCCCTTAACCGAACTGTTTATCCGACGTCTTGGATTCCCTTCTGAGGCTCCCAATTTCCAATTTCATGAAAACAACGAGGAAAAATGTAATAAAAAAGTGGTCAGTTATCAAAATTAAATAAATTCAATTTAAAAAAATAGTAAACGATAAACATTTAATTGTGTTAAAATTAAAGAAAATGGTGAATAATACAAATTAAATAAATTATAATAATTCAATTATGAAACAAAAAAATGGCCATCGTTCCATTTTTATATTAATGTTCCATATTCACGTGAATTTGATGACGATGGTCCCTCTGAAGGAGGAAGGAAGATAGAGAGTTCATGGTCTTGTCAGGGACGAAATAAACGCATCACGTAGGCACGTAAAATTACGAGCGCTCCCTCGATGCCACAGATATAGGAGCTTACGCCTCTCGGCTCCCATTCACCCTCGACCAGTTTGCTTACTCAGGGATTCTTAAATTCACGCAACTCTCGTGCATAGTCGGGAGGAGCTCCAACCACCATGAGACTTATTAAGGGCCAGAATCGTACTATCGATCTGTAAGACCAGCGAACAATTTATTCCCTAATGGATATTTTAGCGCTTACCCCTAGAACCAGCAATATAAATCATTCTGTGATAGGGCCAGTCTCATCATGCATCTTCTATTTTTCATAATTTCTTACATTACACATACACCCTTACCTCTCAAGTATTTCTTTTCATTTTTACAGCAAGGTTGTTCATCTTTTTCCTAACTAGTGCAATTTTTCAAAATTGTGCTCAAATTAAAAGACTCGCGGTCTCGAATTGAAGTATTTGGAGGGTGACGACTTTAGTTAGACGAAAATTGAACAGATTAGCGTTTTAAAGATAATTATTTTTAATTATCGAATCATTGTTAAAATGATGAATTCAATTATCTAACTACCAATTTATAATCAATTACATTATTCAATAATTGATTCATAATTAATTTAATTATCAATTAATTAATAAAATTATTATTGATAAAAAGTAGTTCTTTGTGCCTTCTCCTAGTAAACAAGGGTGAATAGTGTACCCAATGTTTTTACTATTATAGAAGCGTGTATGTATGCGTGTATATACTAGTTTTCCGCCCCCGGCTTCGAGCCTGTAGACTTGTGTCGAATGCGCCTTATTAAGATGTGCTCCTGAAATGGTTCATTAAGGAACACGTAGAATTGTGTTGAAGAGCGTTGATACTAAGTTTCAAGTATATCTGACCAGATATTTCGTTTCGAATACAAACTTTGCTACCCCCTTTTCCCTTTAAGGATTAAATTTTCCAAAACGCTAAAATTTCATTGATTGTGTCTAACAAGGAAACGTTCCGAGGTCGATGTCTCCGATTTCGATGAATTTTGGCATGCTTGTAGAATGGGTAAAAATAGGCGACACGTATTTTTTTATATCGGCAGAACCCGATTTTTAAGGGTTGAAAAGCATCCTTGAAAATTAGGGTGTTTTTCGTTTTTCGTCGATAACGTTTTAACGGTACGAGATATGAAAAAACTTCAAATTGCAACAATATTTATTTTTTCGTGTACTATACACTGGAGATGAGAACAAAGCAGATAACAATAAATTTCATATTGTTTATTGCAAAAATGCAATTTTTTCAACCGTATCTCCGAGAATTTTTAATCGATTGGGATGTAAATTTGCATACATGTAGAGAATGGAAAAGTGCGGATACGGATTTTTTCTTTTTCCGATATCTCACAATTAACGGGTTGAAACTGCCCGTCGATTTTCTTGCCGAGAGCATCGTATAATCAGCTAGTCTTTTGGCATTTCGGTCTAAATTCACGTCAATATATGTTCGTGTTATGACGCAATTGCATATTTGTAACATTCGAGCCCCCCCCCCCCCCAACGGTCCCTCTCTCGAAAGGCAAACGTTCAAAGTTCTTACCGTGCGGCATGGACGAACATTTCTAGAAATAAAAATGGGTTACACAGAAAGTACAATCAGTCAAAATAGTCGATACACATTTTCTCGTTGTCGAAATAAAAATAAAGTTCGAAGGGAAAAAAATGTTGTATTTTTCGACTACTAGACGTCTATGATGATAATGATGAGTACAGCAACAAACGGTGTGTTGTTTATTGCAATAATTCGTGAATTACTTGTGAAAAATCACCCTTCAGTTTCCCACTCACATGGGCAGAAGCAAGGCTCGCAATCACGGACTGACTTCGTGCTTCGGAAAGCAACTGGATTACAATTGTATATTTACGAAGAAATTCCACTCCGCTCACCGTATCGAAGGCATTATCTGCAGAGGTTACAGCGTTTTTGGGTTGCCGCTGCAACTCATGAACAGAATGAGGCAAACATTTTTATCAGCTTATAACGCAGCATAATTTAATCATTATCTTTAGCTTTAATTTCACAAACAGCGGAACCAATGAACGAAAGAAATAAATCTTCGCAAAGAGCGACTACGGTGCAAACAGCGGCTCTTATGATAACCTTGAAATCGCCTTATTAAAGATTAATAACAGTTCTGGTAATAGCGTGTGTCGTCGTTGTTTTTTTCGTGTGTATTTATCAATTGGGTTTCAAGTCATATAAATTCACCAACGATCATCATTGCTGCAGTTACGATGGAGAAGCCAGCCATACATTTTGAGTTCGACATACAAATAAAAATGTACGTTAATCCGGTGAATGTTATTTAACTTCTATCCATAGCGATAAGTGCTATGAATTGGCCTCGAACTCCAATCACCAAACAGGAAAAACAGTTCAGTAAGGATCTAGAAAACATGATCATTGAAGCGATGGATCAACCTATGAAAATGGAAGTCGAAACTAGTAGAGGATTTTCTGTCACCAAATGAAATTCATGAAGCAGCCGCAATAGAAAATGACAGTGAAGGAGATTGGCACGGACAACGATACCTAGATCCAAAAATTGATGAAAATGTATGTACCCAAGATATAGAATAATTGAGTTACGAATACAAGACAAGAGCTGTAGATGACTAGAGATCCGGGGCAAATGGGAATAGAAAATTATCATCTGTTCAAATGAAATTCAAAAGGGTGAAATCAGAGCCGCAGTTGCGCCGGTGGGCCCATAGTATAAATAAGGGTGGCACCTACAAAGAAAAGTTAACAAACATAGCTCACTATACGTTAAACAATTTTAATGATGCTTTGGACAAAAGGCTGCCTGTCTATGATATAGATCTTCGACGATGGGTCTTACGTGCACGAGAAATTGTAGAAATACCAGCCGTAAATTTCCAAGCTTCTGCTTCTTGGCTAAGGACATTCAAAAACCAACATGAAATTGTGTCACGGAAAATTACTAAATATGTAACAAAACAACAATTATTAAACGCTGATACACTTCAAAACAAAGCTATCGAATTTATAGAAATGGTGAAAGTCAACATAGCCAACGTTGGGGCTGAAAACACATTTAATTCTGATCAGAATGTATTCAATTTAGAGCTACATACAGGCCGCACATTGGCGAAAGAAGGGCAGAAATCCGTTGAGGCAGTCGTGCAATGGAAAACATCAACAACACACAGTTATACTATACAGCCTTTGGTTTCTGCGAGTGGCAAGCTTTTGACACCTATGTTGATCGTTTTAAACGAACCTACTGGCAAATTTGGTCCTCGACTGGAACAAACTATGTTCAGAGCCGAAAATATATTTCTATTGGCTTCGAAATCTGGAAAATTGACTCATCATTTCAAGCGATGGTTCCAAGAAGTATATATTCCCAATACGGGTTCAAAATCGGTAATACTTCTGGATTCTTGGAGCGGTAAATGTCCAACTGCATTTAAAGAAATGGATATGCAAGGGAAAGATATTAAAGTTTTAACCATTCCAGCAGGTAAATATATTGAACCAGTTTTATTAGTTCTGTAGACAATTAGTCCATATGAAAATTAGTAATTCCTGCAGGTACGAGTGAAATGATACACCCCCTTGATGTTTATGGCTTCCGTGTATGGAAAAACTTCGTCAAACACTTTTCTGACGCAGTAATGTTATACAATTACGACGTCAATATGCATTTGAGAGACAATATTGTTAAATTGCAATCTCTTACAGACAACCAGTTTTCTTCTCCATGATTTACAAATCTTTTCAAATATGCGTGGTACAAAAGCGGGTACGCAGAAGAAAGACCACTAAATTTCGAAAATCCGGTAGAATTTGATTTTTCACAAAATGCACCGACATGCGATATATGCGGCGAAGCTGCTATTATCACTTGTGCGTGGTGTAAGAAATCTCTTTGTTTCAAACACTTTTATCATGACTATCGTTATTGCAATAAGTATAATCCATAAAAAAAAACATTTCCTAAATGAGTAAGCGCGAGAACACTTTTCCGATTATGTTATAATCCTCAAAGGTAGTACATGGCGGGGGAACATTTCTTCGTAAATATAGAATTGTAATCCAGTTGCTTCCCGAAGCACGAAGTCAGTCCGTGATTGCGATCCTTGCTTCTGCCCATATTAGCGGAAAACTGAAGAGTGATTTTTTACAAGTAATTCACGAATTATTGCAATAAACAACACGCCATTTATTGCTGTACTCATCATTATTATCATGAACCTCTAGTAGTCGAAGAATACAACATTTTTTCCTATCGAACTTTATTTTTATTTCGGCCCGTTCACGAACTATAGAAAGAACGAAGTTGTTAAGGGTGCGTTGACCCCTTAAGAGTGTCGTTCCGCCAAAACGAGAAAATGTGTATCGACTCTTTTGATTGATTGTACTTTCTTTGTAACCCATTTTTATTTCTACAAATTTTCGTCCATGCCGCACGGTAAGAACTTCGAACGTTTGCCTTTCGAGAGGGGGACCATTGGGGGGAGGGGCTGGAATGTTACAAATATGCAATTGCGTCATAAAACGAACGTATATTGACGTAAATTTAGACCGAAATGCCAAAAGGCTAGCTGATAATACGATGCTCTCGGCAAAAAAATCGACGGACAGTTTCAACCCCTTAATTGTGAGATATCGGAAAAAGAAAAAATCCATATCCGCACTTTTCCATTCTCTACATGTATGCAAATTTACATCCCAATCGATTAAAAATTCTCGGAGATACGGTTGAAAAAACTGCGTTTTTGCAATAAACAATATGAAATTTGTTGCTATCTGCATCGTTCTCATCTCCAATGTATAGTACACGAAAAAATAAACATTGTTGCAACTTGAAGTTTTTCCATATCTTGTACCGTTAAAACATTATCGACGAAAAACGAAAAACACCCCAATTTTCGAGGGTGCTTTTCAACCCTTAAAAATCGGGTTTCGCCGATATAAAAAAATACGTGTCGCCTATTTTCACCCATTCTACAAGCATGGCAAATTTCATCGAAATCGGAGACATCGACCTCGCAACGTTTCCTTGTAAGAGCAGTTATACAAAGTTTCAAGTAAAATTGACCCGTTTTTTCCTGTAGAATCTCTGCCACTTCCTTTCGTTCAGGGGTTGAATTTCGAAAAACGCTGAAGTACGTCTTTTATTCATTTTCTTGAAGAGCATTAATACTAAGTTTCAAGTAAATCTTCTGACCCGTTTTTTAACATTTTTCATACCAATTGTGCCAATCATTTTCTCCCCTTAGGGGTTGAATTTCTTAAAACATTGAAATGCGTGTTTCATCAACTGTATCAAGAAGCACGAATACCAAATTTCAAGCAAATCCGACCGGTTTGTTTTTTATTTACATACAAACTCCGCCACCCCCGTTCTCCCTTAACGGTTGAATTTAGAAAGATCCCTTCCTGAATGGTGCCTCCGCTCATTTAGCGGTTTAGGGTGAACAATGATGATTCAGTCAGTCAGTCCGTCAGTCAGTCAGGACTTTTGCCTTTTGTATATATAGATAGATTATTTCACATACAAACTTTGCCACCTCCTTTCGCCTCCTTAAGGGTTGATCTTTAAAAAGCGCCGAAATATGTAGGTTATTAATTGTGTGAAAGAGAATTACTACCAAGTTTCAAGTAAATTTAACCATAAAAATATGATGTCCCGTACAAATTTTGCCAACCTATTTCACCCCCTTAGAGTTGAATTTTGAAGAAACGCCGAAATCCGCTTTTCATTAATTATGTCAGAGTATTAATACCAACTTTCAAGTCAATTTGACCATAAATATATTATTTCCCATACAAACTTTGCCACCCCCTTTCACCCTCTCAGGGGTTGAATTTCGAGAAACCCCTTCTTAAACGATGCCTCCCTCTGGTAATTTCACGTTCCTACCTTTAGCGGTTTAGGATGGACGATGATGAGTCAGTCAGTCAGGACTTTGCCTCTTATATACACTACTCCGAAAAATTAAAGAAACAACATTTCGTCTATCTTTTTACTGTTTTTTGAAGCGCTGTATTTGTGTAGAAAATGGTTGTATCGATATGAAAAAAGAGATGATTTTCACTCGACTTTTTCACGCGGGTATAGCGCTTTAAAAAACGCTAAAAAAATAGAAGACATTTTCTGTTCCTTGAATTTTTTGGAGTAGTGTATATAGATATGAATATATAAATGTGCTTCGAAAGAATCTTTTTTTGCTTTTTTTCGCATGGTTCGCCTGCTTTTCGAAAAGTATTAAAGTTTCTGAAAAGTAGAATTCGAACACTGTGGGTCCAAAAATGCAATATCTAGAGGGGGTAACGTTCAATTAAACGAACAACTGATCGGATAAGAGTTTTTTAAATAAAAATTATTGAAAACGTATATTTGTTACGGCTCCCAGTAAAAAAGTGCAAATAGTGTTCCAAATTTTTATCACCAGTAGCATTATATATATATATATATATTACGGTGGCCCTTGATATGGGCAAAAAAATTGATCGCGCCGCCCTCCAAGACGGTTCCAAATAATGAAAAAAAAAATCTATGCGAAGCCCCAGCACTGTCCGTTAAGAGGAAGGCGTGCCTGTAAGCATGAACTTAAATTTAAATATCAATTTTTCTTCATGATTGGAGAAATTTCGATTTTATGAATCTAGTTTATTTGTCAATTTTTTTTCACTTTCCGAAGCTATTGTATATTGGTATTCAATATACAGATCAAACAATAAGGTCCTCCATACTAGATTTGATGAGCGTACAGTTTTACCATCCAATTATTTTGGAACAATAGTTCGATTTAACTGCTGTCGAACGTTTTTAATCACATCACTTTAAATTTTCATCTTGTCAGAAAAATCTATTAAGTATGAAGGATATATATTCACGATAAACCATTTACATCGAACTTCCGGATTGGCCAGAATTGTATTTTTTTTATTTTATTTTGTTAGAAATATTCCTTGCGTGCTGAGATACAAACATATTAATATTTCACTGAGATCAGACTTCCGGTGCTGTGGATAAAAAATGTATTTAAATGACTTTCGCAAAAATGCATAGGGACATTTTTAACGTGGCAGGATTTTAAACTTGGCGAGCTTGTTCGTTTTATTGAAAACAACGAAATTATTTATTCGCACAATTCATCCAAATGGTCGGAAAAAAATATAATATTTAAAAAATGTACACATAAGATATCGATACTGTTTCGTTCAGTACGAATTTTTTATTTAAACCACAGAACTATCGTGTTGAAAAATTGACAAATAGACTAGATTTTGAAAATCGACATTTCTCCAATCATGAAGAAAAATTGATATTTAAATTTAAGTTCATGCTTACAGGCACGCCTTCCTCTTAACGGACATAGCTAGGGCTTTGCGTAGGTTTTTTAAAAATTATTTGGAACCGTTTTGGAGGGCGGCGCGATCAATTTTTTTTACCCGTATTAAGGGCCACCATAATTTATATATATATATGTGACTCACAGGGTGAGGCACATAAAGTCTTACACAGCACTAGCACTCATACTATTGATCATATCCAGAAATGTTTCAGATAAAAGTTTCAGTGTTCGAGAAGGCCGTCATACTGGACCATCCTATTTTTTTTATCGGTGGGGGCGCTGAAGCTACGTCAAGGACAACTCCACTTTTTAAAATGGAACGGTACATTTTTTTCAATCATCTCTTGGAGCACCTCAAACTGCATAAAAAAATAAGGGGGTCAAAGTCATTCAAGGTCATTCAAGGTCAGTATCGATGATACAAATCTAAATATCTCGGATCACTACCAAATATTTGGTAGTAGTTGTATTCCATATTAATATTTGGTAGATTTGTATTTCATATTAATAGGTGACCTTGAATGACCTTGAACGACTTTGACCCCCTGACGATTTTTATGCGGCTTGAGGTATTCCACAAGATGGTTGAAAAAAATGTACCATTCCATTTAAGGAAGGGGAGTTGACCTTAACGTACTTTCAGTGCCTCCACCGATAAAAAATTGGGTGGTCCAGTATGACGGCCTTCTCGAATACTAAAACTTATGTCTGAAACATTTTTGGATATGATCAATAGTTTGAGTGCTATTGCTCTGTACCACTTTATGTGTCTCACCCTGTATATATTGATATATAAATATACACTTGCCTCAAAAGGATTTTTTCTGGTTTTTATCACAGGCTTGGCCAGCTTTTTCTAAACGGCGTGCACTTTCTGAAAAACAGTATCCGAAGATTATGGGGCTAAAAATAAAATGGCTGAAGGGGGAACATTTTACGTAAACAAACACTAAGTACATTCGAGTTTTTTAAATACAAACTTCTTAAAAATGCGGCTATTGTTACAGTACATTTAGTGTGTCGGCTTCTAGTAAAAAGAACACGAAAAGTGTTCCTCACGTTTTTTTTACTAGAAAAAGTCACAATTACCACTTTCCAATCATTTTCCATTATAGATGTATATATATATATATATATAATATGCATGTATTTATATGTATGTATCTATCTGTCAATCTCTCCACATATCTATATAAAAATTAATAAGGAAGACATATATATATATATATATATATATATATATATATATATATATATATATATATATATATATATATATTATTGTTATTATTTTTTTATTGGTTTGATCCAGCCGTACGGGGCTTCCCCTTTTTACGTGCCCCAAGCCGCCTCAACTTGGTTTACCACCAATTCCACATCCCCCTTCTACCACCCATTTCAGAACTCTCCTGTCTCCCACTCGTTCCACACCCCACCTTGCGGCCGCAGCCGACTTCCCCCTCTGTATCGTATTCACCATGACATATCTGCCATGGGCATAAGAAAACTGCGGAAAACCTATACCGATACAGCCAGTCCCAAGTTCGCCTCCCAGTCTCGGAACTCGTCGTCTTTCGCCGAGACATGTCGAAGAAAAACATTTCACGACGAAAGGACTCGACTGGGATTCGAACCTGCAACCTCCCAATCCGCTGGCCAGTACGCTAAACACTAGACCAACGCACCGGGTTAACATATATACAGGGTGGACCATTTAACGTGACTACCCCAAATATCTCCGTTGCTTTAGAGTGACGAAAACAATGTCAAGAGATAATTTGATTGATATCGAAGGGCTGATACAGTGGTGAAAACTTTATTTTTATCGAGGTCATAGGTTTTGCGTGCTAATGGTCATTAACGATTTTTCAAATGGGAACATGTTTTTTTTTATTAAGACGTAGCTGATATTCATACAAATCCAACGACCTCTGATATCATGACCTTGAAATGACTTGTCACCAAAATACACGTGGAAAAACGGAAAATTGTGATGGTTTTGACAATAAGAATATCCGAATAATGTAATTCAATTTTTTGTACAGATAATTGATTGTAATAAATGTTCGAAGTGATGGCCATTAACCTCGACACATTTTTTAAGCCGTCGGATGAATGATTCTCTTGACCTTCGAATTGTTTCTGGTGTGATAGCGGCCCAGGCTCTTGTAATTCGTTCTCGCATGTTCACCGGCGTCCTCGGAACATCATGGTAAGCACGATCCTTTATAGCTTTCAATAGGGGTGATAGCACCGCTATCACACCAGAAACTGTTCGAAGGTCAAGAGAATCATTTATCCGACGTCTCCAAAGATGTGTCGATATTAAGGGCCATCACTTCGAACAGTTGTTACAATAAATGTTCTGTACAAATAATTCAATTAAATTTTTCGGATATTCTTTTTGTCAATACCATCACGATGTTCGGTTTTTACACGGGTCTTTTGGTGAAAAATGAATTCAAGGCCATGATATCATAGGTCATTGGATTCGTCTGAATATCAGCTGCAACGTCTTAATATAAAAAAAGCCACATGTCCCCATTTTCAAAATCATTGATGACCCCGAGAACGCAAAAACTATGAACTTGACAAAAATGAATTTTTCACCACTGTATCAGCCCTTCGAAATCGATCAAATTACCTCCTGACATTTTGTTCGTCACTCTAAAGGCATCGGAGATATTTGTGGTGGTCACGTTAAGGGGTTAGGCCACAGCAACGGGTATAAAATCATGTGCGAATTAAAAAATTTTAACAATTATTTGTCACGCTAATTGGAAAAAAGCTGTTTCGAGAAAAAAGGGTTCAAAGCTTTCTGGTCGTGCCAGAGGTGGGCTTGCGTTATACGCTCACCTCGGTGAAAAAAAAATGTCTTCCTATAAATCGAATAGGAACTTATTTTTATGATGATAAAGCACCGTTTCAGCGGAAGCAAATCGATTTTTTGAAAATTCCACTGTGGCGTTACCCCTTAAATGGTCCACCGTGTATATCTCCTTCCGAATTATACATATATCCATATACCGTCTTGGTATACGGGTATACTTTTCGAGTGCCCAACCCTTGTCTGTGCCAGCTGTTTTGTATATAGGGTAGAATGTTGACGAGACTAGGAATGGAAGTAAAAAAGGTCGAGGTAAAAATGATCGGCGTATAAAATGGTAATAACACACGGACGGAAAAGACCTTGGGAAATACTGTTGGTCCAGGGGCTTTTCACCCTATTGCCACTTTGCACAAAAGGAATAAAGTATCATTGTATTATGGAGGTTTTAGCAGTCGATGGACGCTCGAGACTGGAGAAAAAGCAAGCGAAGGGGAGGATAACCCCAAGAGCGATTCATGGGTTGTAATTTTGCAACGGTATTTTATCTGCATCAATGATTTGTTCGTCACAAATATGGTTTAGGGGATACGATGCCTTGGACAATTATGGAGAAGGGGTACAGCACAAGGGGATGCAGGAGAGGGGTGGAATGGCGAACGTTTCAGGCGTGCTTGAGAATTCCCTCGTTAAAAATCATCCCCATACCCATGGGGTGTCCCATATCATAAGCATACCTGATAGATAGACAGGGGTCGAGGAAATAGGGGGGGGGGGGGGTGAGGCTTATAGTGAACGGAGTTTCGGCCTGAAAAAAAAACGCATTGGGGGTTAATAGGCCCGTAACTGGGAGGTGTATTATGCAAATGGCTGGAATCACCACCGAAGGCCAACTTATATATCTTATCAAACATTATGCGAAGTGGAGTGAGAAGGGGGGATCAAGGAGCCGAACGGGATTGTCCGCTATTTCGTATGCGAATATCGGACCCCTGGGAAAGACCCCCCCCCCCTCTACCTCCTTCACTCGGTGGGTATCCTTTATTCCCAGACTCATTTTCAACCTCGTTTTGCGAGGTCAAAATATCCTGGGGTCCCTCAAGCGAGTAACAATAAACAAACGGTGGATGAAATCTTACGATGAAAATATTTTGTGAGGGATCCACGACTCCGTTCTGTCGTAACCCAAACAAATTTCACTGCAAGGACCAGTCGTTCTAGTAACCCAATATCACCAGAATTCAGTGAGAATTCCTAGAATTCATTGCGTTTACATGATGATCGTCCCAACATACGGAGAAGAAAAAAAATTACGCAACATTGTCACAGGGAAATTGGTTACGATGCTAATTTTTTCGAGACCCTTCTCGAGATCCCTTCAACCTTTCTTCGCCTCCAATTCACGCACACGTGGAGATCGTTGGCACTACATTTCGTGTCTGCAGGAGGGCCCGAGGAAACTGTTGGGAACCCACGTGAGTAGAAGCAATTCTCCCGAGTAAAAAGTTATATTACTATAAAAAACGCCACGCCTTAAATAGAAATCGGGTTCTTCTTAAGGATCGAGTACGTCAGTCAGTCGTCTCCGAACGATTTCCCCCGATATCCAACGATCCTTCCCCTTCGATAAAGCATCATAATAGGCGGGGAGGGGGGGGAGGGTGTAAAATGACTTGAGATATTTATTTAGGAATACGTTAAGGCCCTTTCGTCCGTTTTTCAATGCCACAACTGACACGAACTGGCCAAAACCAGAACAAATTTTTTTGGTAGAAGCTTTTTAGGGCTCTTTTCTTAGCGAGACTTAATCAGCCTGAGGGTATGGCGTATAGATCTGGCAGCACTTGAACCATCCAAGAAATCACCTTTGCAATACTACGAAATTCACATATATGTAGATAAAAAACGGAATAAAAAATTACCAACCGAGGTACCATCTCCCGGGAGTAGACCGAATAAATGGTCAGTCCGCACGTGCACGTAAACCCAGTATCGATATTTTGGCCTCTCTCTCTTCCTCTTTCACCCTCTCATGGTCGCCCGAGCCTCCATCCTCTCATTACCTCACCCCACCTCAGGAACAGCTGATTTCGCGGTAATACCAGGTTACCTGAAATATGGAAATCTTGAGCGCTGCTGCGTGAGGATAATACCCTGTCATACTGTGAGAGTTGCGCATAATATTATATTGCAATATGTTATAATCGCGTATATGGGTGCCATAGAGTCGGGCCATTCAACTTGACTCTCTCTCTCTCTCTCTCTCGCTCTCTCTCTCTCTCTCTCTCTCTCTCTCTCTCTCTCTCTCTCTCTCTCTCTCTCTCTCTCTCTCTCTCTCTCTCTCTCTCTCTCTCTCTCTCTCTCTCTCTCTCTCTCTCTCTCTCTCTCTCTCTCTCTCTCTCTCTCTCTCTCTCTCTCTCTCTCTCTCTCTCTCTCTCTCTCTCTCTCTCTCTCTCTCTCTCTCTCTCTCTCTCTCTCTCTCTCTCTCTCTCTCTCTCTCTCTCACTCTCTGTCTCTCTCCTCAACCAACTTTTGCTCTCTTTGCTAAATCTTCCATGCCTCAATTTTGCCTGGCACCAAAAACCCAACGTGGTTCCCCAGTTAACAATAATTTTCAAAGACATTCCAAAATTGCAGCGCGGTCAATTTTAAAAACCGTTTTTCAATCAATTCCTACCACTTTTATAATTATTTCGATTTGTCTTACATGATATGTGATTTTAAAAATATCTCCGCGGAGATAGAGAAAAAATGTGCCACTCTTTAGTTGCTATCCGTTTTCGTGGCTTCGTACCAGGCAATCGTTTCTCCAACATTCACGGAACTATACATATATCGGCTTATCGTCCATTGTGTACTATACATATATATATCGTGATAGAAAATGTACAATAAAGAGATGAATCTCGCGGCCTATCGACAGGAAAATTGTGAGGTCATGGGTGATTTATTGGGGACTTTCGCGGATCTGCACGAGCGCAGGTTTTCATACGATGTCGTTAATCTTACCACGCGGATATGTGTACAACCGCATAGACGAACCGTAAAATACACGAGGTAAGACGGTATATATGTGTATACGATCACTAGAATGCTTATCTTAATCGTGGTGGGACATCCGACGACGTCACCCTCTGGTGTGCGATCAATGACGGAGAGAAAAAAATGAAGACTAGATAAAAAAGCGAAAAGGACGACGAAGTTCTCTTGACGTGCAGGTAATTTTCACTACATACTCAGCTGCAAGATCACGAGTGATTTTATTTATTGTATCCATGAATAAGCTTGGCTGAACAAAAAAAATCAGAATGGGGATACATTCTATTATTCTTATTCACAAAAGGCCTCTTTGTCCCTGCATTTTATCGTCCCACTGCGCTGAAAGAGAAGAGGGAGAGACAGAGCAAGGACACGAGAGATCGAGGACAGGAGCGTGTGTATGAAAGAGAGAGAGAGAAAGAAACGGCCAGACCTTTGTTGCTGGTCCTTCTACATTCATCATTCCAGATCACTGCACTGCCCAGAATGACTTTTATTGATCAGCATTGAATTTTTTGTTGATTTTATTTAATTTGTATCGATTTCGTTCAAACTTTATCGATTTTTTTTTGTTTCGCGATTGCCTAATGAAATTTAATTAACAGAAGTTTGTTCTTTATGGATAATTGCAACTAGCTTTAATCAAATCGATTGTAAAGCGATAAGGTCCCAGTTGAACAATAATCAGCACTGACTGAGTTACAGCGAAGGTGTCAACCAGCTGCTAGACCAGGACTGTATAGACATTCAACGGCACGATAGACTTGAGAAATCTACATTTCCTCCGACCTTAACCGCGTGATAACCAAAGCTAATTTGCCTACCAAGCAACATTTAACGGAATGACAACCCAGAACAATCCAGATGATGGCCAAGTCCGCGAGTGACAGGCAAGGACTCATTCGGTCGCTAACAGGCCGAGTGAGTCACGTGGAACACGTGGAATATCGGCATCGATCAGGCCTCCATTGGGTCCTGACTTGATGCACACCATATGGTCTCATCCCCAAAGCCCAAACTCTAGCCACTAACAGGCCCTCACTAGATGATAATCAAGATCTCATTTGGCCACGAACATGCCCCAGTCGAGTGATGACGCACCAGATGTGGATCATGAGGCCGTTATTGGGTTTCAACCTGTGATACAACAGGTGGTATCACCCCCAAAATGTAAGCCCCAGCCATTAAAAAGCCCTAGGTAGGTGATGATTCCGAACTCATTCGTTCACTAACAAGCCCTTAACTGGGCGATGACCGATACCCCATCCAGCCGCTAATACACCTTGACTGGTAGGTCACCCTGGTCAATGCAGGCGTTGAGTAGGCGCGAACTGGTCGACGACGACTGGCAATGCAGTCATCAATCAGGCCTCGAAAGAGAAAGGACAATTCAGATTCAGCCCCATCCGGTGATGACCACAAGTCCACCAAGACCTGGTCAGGTCTCGGTCATCCTCCAGCCCGGTGAGCTGGACGTAAGAATGGGTTAGCGCCGAAATAACATGGGAAGGGTTCCGGGTTGGAAACCGAGGCACGCCCAACGACCAAGCAACCGCGCGTAAATATCATTTACGAAATATCACCCAGGAATGGCTAGATATCTAGCCCCGATATCTGATGGATGCCATCCTTTACGCGTTGCCTCAATGATTCATCATTTGCGCACAGGCAATCAGTGATAGAACCGTCATCTAACGAGCGGAAAATCGCGACGCTTGATGTAACATGACATCTGGGAGTCCTCCGGATCAATTAATATCCTAATTGGAGAGAAAGCGATGATGTTCCACAGGGGTGTAATGCAAGCTCACTATGGTGTTCGTGCACCATTACTGGGAGGAAATGTTCACACGTTACCCACGATGAATTTATACTCTTCAGGCACATCCACTACTCGGATGACATTGTAGTGGAACACTGACTCGTCGCGGGCGTCCTCTGGCGCGTTTCGCCACTCCATCACTTAGACTACCATCCCCCAGGATTTCCACGAAGCCCCGAACTCTTCCCTGCCTTCGTGCGCACGGCAGTCCTCTTTTTACCGGCTCTAATGTGGATTTTACTCCGTGGGAAAAGAAAACTTTGTCGTCCGGTAACCCTGGTGGACGGAGACTTGTTATACCAGGAGTCCTCCAGGGGTGAAGAGACCACTTGATGTTGATGCAGCGAAGAGCCCAGCTGATGGGCAGATTACGACGATTGATGTCTGCGAGAAATTCTTCGCTGGGAAAATAAGCTGATCGGCTTTGGAAAGAGTGTTGCCAAGGGCATGTCCAATCACAATGAGAGACAAAACCTTGACTTCTTCATTGACTCACTTGATCCTTAATTGTCACACGTAATCTGACGTTTTCAGCGAACAAGGAAGATTCGGAACGTGGTGTTCCACTCTTACTTTACTCATCGAGGATAACACGTCGAGTGAATATAATTGATTGTTAATGTGGAACAGATAGAGCCTGATCAATCGGTCGATCATAAAATTGATTAATGATTTAGGGAAGACATTTTCAGGATTAGGTGTCTACCTAATGATAGGTGTTGGTTGCTCGTCACACCTCAGTCATTTCTCAACTTTCGAAGCTGGGAACACAAATTTTGGTGTTCAGTTGGAAACCAATGACCCGCAGATTGTCCATTTTGCGATACTGAAAGTGAACTAATATTTTTAATTAATCAATCGGTCATTACGAGTACCTTCAAAGAAGTCTTTTATCTATGCGGACTTATCGGATAAAAACTCTTGCTGTTCTTAATTCCAAAATGTATATTTTTTTCACGATACATATTTTCATAAAATTTTCAAAGTTTGTTATTCCTTCCCCTTTTCCAGATATGTTTGCATTGACCAACAAATGATCGTACCCAGATACAAATGTCATACTTAATTGAACCCAAATGCAAACAAACCTAAACAAATACCGAGACTTTTTATCGTTACTTTTCAGTCTCCATGTATGTTTTTGTCACCTTCAATCTTTATTACTGGACCTCGCAGGATCGATCGAACCTTCTCAATCTTGTTTTCCCCCTGAGTGCTCTGACATGTCCAGATCGTTTCGTTATCATTTCCTTTTAATACGTATGGTTATCGTTATCATACGAATGCTCAGTATTGGCCTCTAACGCGCGTATTAATTATGTACACGGCATTTTATCATTCATATATAGCTAGGCCAACATAAAAGCCAATAGGGGTACAGGTATACAGAGCACTCGTCCGAGCTAAGAGAGGCCGTGTACGGGTTGTTAAGTTTAATTGTAAAGTGTGCGCGTGGCGCGGAGGGCACCCGCCAACGGCCATCGCATAGGCTTAAGGGGTCTTTAAAGTTATTAAAGACGAAAGCCTCGCGCATTTGAACACGCGACGAGACGTTGCAGCATTAAATTTTTTTCGAAACAAACCCAATGGCTTCTACACAACCACGCACACATATGAAAAAAAGAAGAAAAATATCACCACGTACATAATTCAGGGGAACGGCACTCTTGATGGTCATTCGCGCCGTTCTCGGGCTCTCGTTAATGTCCTTGAGTGATTGACAATATCCATAAATAGCCGGAGATTGGTACGTTAAATTATTATTGTTTTTTTTATTATTCGTAATACTTCTCACGAACGAGGAAATAAAAATTGCATACAAACGAAGTGTTTTGGTTGTGTAATAAGCTCGCAGAAGATATCGAAGATTTTCTATTTATCTTTGTGCCATATTTTTATTGGGAGTACAAATAAGTCTCCGCCGTATGACAAAAGATGGCCCATCGGGAGGTTATGGTTGAAATTGACAGATGGAAAACGTCATATCGTAAAGTTGGACATCTGGCAGAACAAAACCTTGAAATATTAGCGATTTTGAATCAGCATCACATAATTTTTTTCGTGTGAAAATGTCGAGTTTTGGGCCAAATAAGCGTCATTTGCGGAACCAAAGTGTACGAAGACGCGGAAATGGAAGCATTATTGGAGGGAGATTCGTGCCAAACGCAAGTTCCCGCAAACAACGCTTATTTGGCTCAAAACCCGATATTTTCGAACGAAAAAAATGTGATGCTGACACAAAATCGCTAATATTTCAAGGTTATGGTCATGCCAGAACTCATGGAGACTTATTTGTACTCCCAATTATTCTACGTTTTGGGGGACTGCTCGTAGCAAGCCCAGTTTTGAATAAAAAATAGTCGTGAGACAATGATTAAAACGAATCAAAAAAAAATCTAAAGATTCCGCTTCGACACCTTTTGGCCATAAAGAAAAAAAGGTTTTTTTTTGGACTCGCGAAAACTTCGTTGATTCACATTTACGATGAGGAAAGAAAAGCTGATCAGCACGAAATTGGTGACATTTCGATTGATAAAAAAAGCAGCGGTCAGTGGCCTAGAGACAGAGAAGGGCGGGGAAGGACTGGAGAGTGTGGCAGGAAAATCCGATAATTTTCCTGATGGCAGTTCCATGTTTGGCAAAGACTGTGAGCACAGGGGTGTACAAGCCTGAAGGGCTCATAACGAGAATGGAAAAAGCATTTGGTTTGCAGCATAAATGCGAGAAAGAGGGTGAGAGAGAAAGGGCGAGGGAGAGAGAGACAGAGACAGAGAGAGAGAGAGATATGAGGCCGCGATAGTAGGGTAGATGATTTTTTATTTTCCACCGCACCAACGCCAAAGCACACACGCCAACAACAAGCCGGCTTGAAACACGCGGGAGTAGTGCACTCGAACCCCTCTATATATACGCATATGTTCGCGAGCCAAATCCCCCTTTTGCCGTTTTGATCAGCGTACATTTCAATCTGGTAACTGCGGGTCCCTGTACGCATCGCGGTTTGTTTTTTTTCCATCATCGTAATTATTATTTTTATCATTGGACGTAAGTATCAAACATGACGAGATTTCGCAGAGAGGCGACGGGGAGAGAATGCAAGAACAAAGAGGAATGAAAGTACGAAAGGTAAAGGGGTGGCTGCGAGAGGGTTCTTTTTGCTTCTCGCATATTTAACCTCACTCCTTTACAATTCTCGTTCACTTTGTCGGGTAGACGTTGCTGAAATATTTCGGGAACGAACATACGTCGTGCACGTATTTCATGCACAGTCTCCCTTCAGGAGACTGTGACTCAATTCGACCGGAATTAATTTTCTGTTACACGTGTCTTGTATCGGCCGAGTAAACGGGTACGAAGGAGAATGAAAACCATAGGACGTACCACTTTGCGGAATTATTTGAGTTTTCGAAATTCCCGAACGGATAACTCTATTCTACTAAACAGGCCGGAAACTGCTCGGAATAATAACTCTACCAACTGACAACTTTCCGGAACGATCACTCTACCAACTGACAACTTTCTGAAACCATAGCTCTACCAGCTTACAGCTGTTCGAAACACCCACTCTATCATTGCCAAACTGTTCGCCGCTAGAGTTACAGCCCCGTTAAGTTGTCTCTCCGGTGACTTTGCCAGTCCGTCATTGAATAACGGCACGCTGACGAGTAAAAAAATGGCCGTTCTGAGGATTCGAGCGAACCGGCGCACAAAGAAGCCTCCCACCTTGCGGTCACCCGCCAACGCCATGTCTTTCTTTTTTGCATCAGGCCGTAAACTGTTTGCCGATTTTGAACGGACACCAGAACACGATTTACATTGGCGGGCAAATAAAGGTGGATACACGGATAGACACACGTGCGCGTATCGTCCACCTATGTTTAACAATTCAATACGTATGCAGCTATTAATCAAGCAGTGCGAGGACAGAGAGTGAGAGAGAGAGAAAGGCGGTTATAGATATAGAGTTTCGCTTTGATATCACCTCCAAGCGATCGTTCTTCCCTGGATGCCCTTGACATCGGCTATGTTGCCAAGGGGTGCACTTAGTGGGACGTTCAGCGACGGGCCAAAGTTACCTCAGTTATAAGTAGCTATATACCATGTATGTTCCACAACCATAGATTTGTATACGGCACCCTTGGACTGTTGACTGCCCGCCCCCTGTCTCTTGACAAGTGTTAACGCAACCGCTCCGGAGACTACGATGATCTATGGAGCCAGGAGTCCCAGCAAAATCCTATTTGACGACGAGACACGCTAACCTGCGTGGCATTTAACGTGAATAGTACCAGACCCGGTGTCCTACTAAGGTCACCCGCGGACTCGAAATATCGAATCCTCGTGACCATTCGACTTCGACCCCAATCCGTTTTTCAGTGTTCAATCACGTAGATCACTTATTCAAAAGGGAAAGGCAGTGTTTGTCAATTACTTCTTCGGAATAACTGCGATGGGTCGAGGACCTTTTTGACGCATCAAAGAATCCACGAATCAAAGGCAACATCAATAATCTTAATTGGTTTGTATTTAGATTCAATGGTGATCTTCTTTGGAAATTTATTGCACATGGAAAAAATAAGCAGCGGTGCCTTTTCCAGTGATAGCTCCAAGTTGAGGGTTCAATCATACCCGACCTCTCATTCAGATGAGCACCGACGAGGAACTTCATCTCAAATTGAAGGCGGTCAAAAAAGTTGGGTTGAAGCGCTGGATTTTCGCGTGCAAGGGGCGAATTCAATAATTTCTGGTGCATTATTGTTTTTGAAGGGATAAATTAGCGATTTCGTGTAGGCACGAGTCCGGCGCACAAATCGCGAATTCGTGGTAACCTTGTTGCCGATGAGAGGCCAACTCTTTCGTGCTCTTTAGGACAATAGGGCCAAATGAGCTTCGCTCCACCTCCCTTCTCTCTCTCTCTCTCTCTCTCTCTCTCTCTCTCTCTCTCTCTCTCTCTCTCACTCACTCACTCTCTCCCTCTCCCCTCACTTTCGCTCAGTAAACAAAATAACAACTATGGCGCCGTGCAAAATACACAACACAATTACAATGATATTCGGAGTGCAACAGTGGACTTGAGCTCGTACATGCAAGCTCGTGAGCACGTAACCCATCCAGGGTTCAAGAGAAAAAGAAATACATATCGCGGTCGACGTGGACGTTTTATTTTCAAATGCATTCACTCAAAAATACTAAGTTTGTCCCGGAAACAACGTGGCGAAAACATCATAAAGGAGATCAGACCCGACGTGGATCACAAGTCACTGGAGACATTGATGATGTTACAAGCACGGGATATCATCAATGTCATCAATTGGAGATACTCTATTAGAAATATGAAACGGCGATGAACGAGGGTAGATTAATATTTGTTCTCATACGTTCTGCAGAAAAAAAAGTTTTTCTTTCTTCAATCGAAACAAACTTTTGAGTTAGCGGAGCGACCGAAAACTTTGAAACAGCTAAACGGGCTCAACGGCAAATCTGACCGAACCAGTTGATGGTACAGGGGACCTGACAGGCGGATCCATTACGACAAATTTGAATATTTAAGCAGCGGAGATTGACATTCCAGTGGTGACGGAAGCTGTGTCAATAAACGCCTAAACGTGGTGTTGGCTCCCGGAACGTACCGTGCCCGCGGAAAGTGCTCTCCAGCAAGTTTCAGATGTGCCTGTGTGCGCGATTATCGAATTCTTTTGCGGTGCTCAAGCTGCGTTAGGCCTCGAATGCGCGTCCATCAATGGAATCGCGTCCCTCAACTAGCAGAATTATCCAGACGAAAAAGCACGAGTGATAAAATTCTGAAATGGCTGGAAGAGTGACGAAAGTTGAGCAAGCATTCCAATACTATCAGGGACATAAAAAAAAACGGGCGAAAGACGTGCCCATAACCGGGGGTGAATGCCATCATCGATGCGGCTGGAATCTCTTTACAGAGGACTGAGCCGGAATAATAGCGGTTGCGCGTATCTTTCCGCTTATTCATTCGTATCCGTGAAATTGGCGTGCATGAAACGAGCGAGCATTCCAACGTCTAGCTTCACCCACCTCCCTGCAAGAACTATCCAAGGAAATCGATGTAGCGTTGAAGGGAGACAGGCACAGTCTGCTGCAGCCCCCAACACACCACAAACGGCCGGTATCAAACTGCGCGTGCATCGAGACTCATCCTCGAGACGATATCTCGCGAAATATGTAACCTACCTTAAACCTCCTCCACCTCGCGCTCTCTTGCTTGGAAACCCGTATCGAATCACAACTGCCTAGGCTGTCGACGTTCGCCCCCCTCGGGTCGCATCTAGACGCGGTCACGTCGAGCCCACTATGTGGAAGAAGCCCCAGGCCGATCGCGAGCTACCTTACATCCCTATTGGACAAACCTTCTAGGAATTGGAAAAACGTATCCATATACGAGCAACGTAGCGTGCACGCTTACCGGACCTGCCCCTTGTTGTTTGGCTGCCTGTATCATGCTAGGCGCTTACATTACCCCGTGGATGAAGTATAAAGAATCGGTGCTTCGAGGGAAAGAGGCGAGGGACCTATCCCTGTCGGCCTAACTTGACCTGCAGCTGACCTGGGTTCAGTGTATTCTGAACTGAGAAAAAATCCCAATGGCCTGCAATGTCATCACCAAAAGACTACAATGGCATCAGTTAAAGCCTACGATGTCATTCGGAAAAAAACTACAGCGTCATCAGTCAATCACGTCCACTGCTGGAAACTCGAAATGCAATCAAGAAACCCACTTTCCTCTTTGGAAAACTTGTTAATTGGAAGAAATCAGGGTTTTGGCTATCGTGAACATTATATCCAACCCAGTCTACATTTTAGTTGCATTGGAAGATTAATTATATTTCGGGTCTGTGGATTTCATCTCCCATATTCACGAATTTATTCCCATCCCTCCAGCCGTCTCTCTCTCTCTCTCTCTCTCTTTCTCTCTCTCTCTCTCTCTCTCTCTCTCTCTCTCTCTCTCTCTCTCTCTCTCTCTCTCTCTCTCTGGCACTTCTCCTCACTGCCACGTATGTGGTTCAATTTTACCAGCCAGCGGTTTCGCTAGGGCGTATGAGAGTTTGACCGGACGGCACTCGCCAATAGTCCGATTTTATGGGCAGTCTCCATTTTACTGTTGCACACCGAAGACTCGCGAGACTCCCCCAACCCCTTCCACCCCCTCTATCTTTCTCCCTGTGATCCATGTCCGTCCGTGATGCCAATTTATTTTCGCATTCGTTTTGTGCCGATGCTTGTAAATTGCACTTGCTGTAATTTAGAGGACCGAACAGATTGCGCGCCAGTCAGCACAGGCCTGAGCTAGGGTCGTTCCGAATCAAGCGCAATACGATATATCTATATTTCGTATCAGGGGGTTCCCCCACACTGAACACACCTCCCCAACGAACCCAATACTACGTTGCAATGTTTTCCACTCCGGAGGTGCGATAACCAGCATTTCCCATGTTACGCTGGGACATCTATCGCCACCTATACACCCGAACAGTACTGCAAGCCCGAAACAGATGTCTAACTCGCGACCTCCCTCTCTGCGTTCGTTCGCATTCAATGCCATTCCTGTTAATCATAACAGGGAATAACCCGAGAACGGAGAGCGGTATTGCATTACAGCTGTGTCCGAATAGAACGTGCAGTATGTGTAGCCTCCTTCCGCAATGATCCGATACTCCAGACCTCCGTTAACCCTCGTGCAGCTTACGCTGACGCAACCACCCGAACGGCGATACGTCTTGGTTCTATTGAACCATCATCCACGTAAGAATCCAACTGGTACCGCGGGATTATTTTCTACTGGGATCCTGGGTGAACTTTTGAGGCAAGTGTCGGGCAAAGAGTGTTGCGTACCTGTTACCGGGAAGCTTGTCTCTACATTCTTCAATTTGCAGTAATTCATCGCGTTAGGCTCGTATAACACGAGCTTCGATGATGACTGGATAGGGAACTTTTAGGGTGGTATCATATAAATTTCTGCGACTAGCCTACTTTGCGAGCAGTGTAAGGAAGTCCTGGGCTAGGTATCATGTGGGTCGACCCAGGATACGTAGTTATCTCCGGTTGATTTGTATTAGCCTACATGGCCTGCTTTGCAGCAGTTTCTAGAGTCCAATTAGGTTTATAAAGAAAATATCGTTTTCAAAGTTGTCATGTGGGGATAAATTAGATTCGCGGTAGAAGGCTTTCCAATAACTGTTGTGAGATCTCGTTGGATTTTTGAATATGGCATGATTTTCTTACTGGCTTTGTGAAACCCGATTTAATTCGCAGATCCGGGTTAGTCTCCCTATCCAGATTTGGTAATAAACTGTATCATGCTGAGTCAACTTCCTAACGAATTTTCATATCATAGATTGCTTCAATTCAAGAAGCAGATGTCATCCATCAAGCTCTTACCAATCTGAAACCCCCGTTTGGCAATTGATTAAGTACGCAATTTCAAATTTGAGATGCAGACTTCGGACTTTAATTTCTAAACCCCCAAGTCTGGTACATCACATCTATTCAAGTTTTTCATAACATATATCAAGTTTGATCCCGACTTCCAACTTGGATTTGCACCATCCCAATTTTGGAACGCCAGCTTGGCGACCTGTACACTGCATAATTTCAAGTTTAAAGTATCGTCTACCCGTAGTGTTCATGCTTCCAATGCCGTCTATCTTGGTCGGTACTCTTCCAACTCAGTTATCCAAAACCTCAATCCAAATGATCAACTCCCCAATTGTATTTGCTACTTCCCAAACTCGAGTCCCAAATTTCAATCCGGACTGTCAGGTCTCCCCAACAGATTTCGCTGTTTCGGAACTGCATTGTCTTCTTCATCGGTGTATGATGATATTCGAGTATCCGGTGGTCCCTTGGTAGTAAACGTCACAGCTACTACCCAACGCTCGCTCCGCATTCCCCAGGCTGTGCGAACAGCCGCAGCGAAAGTGCGACGCGGGAAATGGTAGCGGATGATCGTCGTCATAAATATGTGCGCACGGGCAGTTTCGCTGTGCCAGCGGTATTCTCGCTGGCGTCATTTATTTTATATTATGCATCGCGGCGTGACGATTGAAACGGGCGAGGTTGGCGCAACGACGACAGTGACAGGCTTGATCACTGATAAACGAGAAATTGGCCGCGAATTCGCCAAATCCGATGGTTATTACCGCCGGGTGATATTTGCTTGCAGCATCAGCTTTAGAAAGCTAAACGTACGTGTGAATAGCACGCGTGTGGGGGCGTCCATCGAAGAGCACGCGTCACGGATATCAACGTTAAAAGGCATTACTATAATACACGATTCTGTATACTGTACTCATCTTCACATCCATTACCGTAAGCAAACCAGCACAACTCGTGGAATGTGCGCATATGCGTCGTGCGAATATCGTCCGGTGTCCTTCACAAGGACCTCGGATGGGACCCCTGCTATCCCTGGTTTGGCGTTTGGTGCCCTTTTACCTGTCAACTCTGGATTTACGCGTCTGCCAGTCCACCTCCGTAACAACAGGCAGAATCAATTGTCTATCTGTTATTCAGAGGCGAGCGTAACGAGGCACCACTATACAGACGAAAAATAATGGCCGCTATGAGTAACCTCTCCCTCCCCTTTGACTCTCGCCTGACGCCCCTCTCCGCCCACTCGTCGCACTGCGCTTGTTAAACGAAGCGATTCATTTAATTATCGGGCTTTTTGATTTTTTTCACGTTCGCAAATTCGAGCATCGAGGCGCTTGACTGACGCGCGCCTCCTCTACACACGTGTGATTCCGCTTGTGCGTGCACACGCGGATGTAAAGTAGAGGCAAGCCTAGGCTGCGGACAAAAGTTCGAATGTATCAAATGTAGAAATTGACAGCCTAGTTTTTTTGGTTTAATCCAAGTGTCAAAAACGCCCCTCGCGACGGTGGCAGTCCATTTATTGGTTTTGTTTATTATCAGTGAGATAATGCAATATTTCGTATATTTAAAATATAAAATAAGTTTGGCTGCCCAGGTCTCTCAAGAGGAGAAGATTGGGTACTCAGGTGCTCAGTATTTTTTTCGGGTACTTGAGTACCGCATCTCTTTCCGTGTATGAAATATTGAGTTCTTGAGTGCCAAATCTTATTTTGCCTATCGAATATTGAGTACTCAAGCACAGAATCTTTTTTTACGTATCGTAAATGGAGTACCTCAGTAAAACATTTTTTACGCATGAAGTATTAAGCACTTGAGTACCGAATGTAATTTTGCGTATCGAATACTGAGTACTTGGGTACCGAATCTTCACCCGCATGTCAAAAATGGAGTACTCAAGTACTGGGCCTTTTTCTACTTATCAAATACCGAGTACACTGCGACCTACAGTATCCCGTCCTCCACTGTGTGCTGAACGGAGCAAGTCCCCACTGTGTGCTGAATATCGATTGGTGTAGCGCATGGTGAAAGAAGCACCAGGCCCTAGCGCGACGCTCGAATCATGCTAGACAATAAGATTGGATGGTGGGCAACCTCGATTTTTGCAGATGCGATGCGGAGCCGGTCCCGCCGCTACGCTGATCACGGAAGTCGCAGTGTACTTGGGGATCGAATCTTCATCCACGTATCAAGTATTGAGTGGTCAAGTACGGGGTATTTCTTCCGTATCAAATATTGAATACTGAAGTACCGAATCTTCTTCTACATATGAGCCCCTGAGTTTGTTCGGGTTGTTCCCAGAACACTGTTCTTTCGCATTGTCGAGTTCGGTAATTCCGTATTCCATACATACAGAGTAGTATGGCGGGGTATGACGATACATGGTATTTGACGAGTCCGCCGCAGAAGATCCGAACTGCATTGAGCCCCGGAAATTTCCAGTGTCTGGACATCCGGCTACTCTTTGAAGTCTCTATCAATACACTCGGTTCTTTCAACAGTACTTGCCCCACCCGCTCCCCCGACACGCCGTCCTACATCATCCACATAAAATTCTTCAGTATGGAAATTGATGACATTGGAAACAAAGAAGGCGCACAAGGAAAGCCGAGAATGGTAAAAGACAATGGGGACAAGGCGAAAAAGAAACAAGTGATATAACAGAAGCTTTGGTGGTACTCGTACATCCCTGTAACGAAGCTCTCATTGCAAGCTCGCATCCGGTTACCAGGTATATATAGCTGAGTGACTTATATGCGTTGCGAGGAGTATCGTAAAAATAAGCGTCCAGCCAGGGGAGCGCGAGACCAAAAGAATGAGTGAGAAGAGAGGAAAGGCAGAGACCGGGAAGCTTTAGTGAGGAAGTAGTTGCACACCGGACGCTAACTATCCAATTAACGAACGTTTCAAGTTATTATATATCTCGTAGATCCGTGGCCGTGTACTAACTACATATCTCCTCTCTCTCTCTCTCTCTCTCTCTCTTTCTCTCTCTCTCTCTCTCCCTCTCCCCTCTCTCTCCAACGTTACACTATTTACACTATTTCCCAATCGCACTATACCCAAAGAAGTTGCTTTATTCGAGGTGACAAAGCGCACAGACATGAACGGGTTCATCGTCGTCATCATCGATACTTGCACAGTAGGGCGGCCCAAATTTGTGCTCTACTTTATTCCTTTTTCTATAGAAACCTCTTTCTCTAGAAACTTCTTTAATGAAAAAAAAAATCGTCGCCGAAGTTGCGAGCGGTAAAAAAATATTTAGAGGTCGCGCAAGGCTTCCAAAAATTCACTTCTCACCCATGAATTTAATTCTTATATTGCGCTTTATAATTTTTAATTATAAACTTGATTATAAAATTAACTTATAAAACGCTTTATAGTTTTCAAATTAACCTCGCGAAAGCTCTAGCCGGCTAATGAAGATTTAGTGGTCCCTCGAGGTATTTGCGATTTACAATTTTCGCCAAAAAATAAATCTCGCATGCACTATAATTCCTTGGCAAACAACTGCCATTGCAGTTTTAGGAATAAAACGTCCTGTAATTTTTTTACGGACAAGAGCTTTTGAAAATTTTACAGTGTAAAATTTATGAGTGAGAAAAGTATAAACATTTGACGAAAATTGGAAATTTCGAAGCTCTTGGGCGACCACTATATATTCATTGGCCGACTAGAGCTTTCGTGAGGTTGTTTAAAAAATTATAAAGCGTAAAATTCATGGGTGAAAAGTGGACGAAAAAAAGTCGATTTTTTAATAAAAATTTAAATTTTTGGGAGGTTTGAGCGACCTCTAAATATTTAACCGCTCGCAGCATTCGCGACAATTTTTTTGTTTTTTTTTTTCAAAGATAATGAAGGATGGTGTGAAACAGGAAAAATCTAGCTCAAATTTGTGCCACCCTAATATACACATATATACCCACACGCTGACCCACGGTCAGCATCGACAGAGAATTTCCATTTTTTTGTCAACGCCGACTTCAATCGAAATTCGAAATCATAGAGACTCTCAATTTCGCAGCAAGGGTTCTTACTGGCGGCTCGCGCTTTTATGCAGCGAGATAATTGTGCAAAATGATCTATTGCTTAAACAATTATTTTGGCATTAATCGATCATAATTCGATCATGATTGTGATCGGTAGGTGGGGTACTTTCTATACTTCTTATCAAATATGATTGCTGCGTACGTACCGCAAAATTCAACCGTAAAAATGACGCAAAAATAATGGTTTAAACTTTTTTTTCCATTTATTCTCGATCACCGGTGTGATCGGTAGATACGGTACTTTCTATACCTCTCAGAAAATATGATTGCTGCTTACGTGCTGCAAAAACCAACGATAAAAATTACGCGACAATAATTGTGAAAAAAAATTATTTTTGCATTTATTCTCGATCACAGGTGTGATCGGTAGATACGGTACTTTCTATACCTCTCAGAAAATATGATTGCTGCTTACGCGCTGCAAAAACCAACGGTAAAAATTACGCGAAAATAATTGTGAATAAAAATTATTTTTGCATTTATTCTCGATCACCGGTGTGATCGGTAGATACGGTACTTTCTATACCTCTCAGAAAATATGATTGCTGCTTACGCGCTGCAAAAACCAACGGTAAAAATTACGCGAAAATAATTGTGGATAAAAATTATTTTTGCATTTATTCTCGATCACGGGTGTGATCGGTAGATACGGTACTTTCTATACCTCTCAGCAAATATGACAGCAAATATGATTTGTTTCAACAAATCATTTGGCGTTCTTTCTCTCTACCGGGGTCTAACTTTGGCACGTTTTCCGGGGCTAGAATTCTCTAGAATCGAGATCGTCAGACTCACTTGGCGAGAAGGCGGTAAAATGTATGCTATCATCATTACATAAATTACATCATTACATCATTAAGTAAAAATACATCATATTTCCCTCTGCCGGGATTTACCTTCGGCAGATTCTCTGCGGATCGAATTCTCTGGCAATGGAGATCGCTAGAGTCTGAACCTACAGAATTGCGATAAAATAACCCGATGGACGGCCAGGGAACAGAAAAAAACGCGGACAGATGACCCGATATTCGAAAGGCGGACGGTATGTCAGATAAACCGAAAGAGTGGAGCACGCAATCATGAATCTAAATGTTTTGTATTATTACTGCTCCAGCAAGCGAAATATTTCAAAATGTATTCGCAGGTTACTGATCATTTTTTTCTCAACAATCAGTCAGCGCCACAGATACCTCCTCGAATTCTGTCACCAACACAAAATATTCGAACTATCCTTGTGTTGAACATTTGAAAAATCCAATTACAAGTTATGCGTTTCATTGCGTCAGCGATCACAGTCAACACCAGATTTAATTCTCTGAGATTCTTCTCCGACAAGTCACATTCACAATGCTACCATGTTGAAGAACTGTTCTACAGAAAATACTCATCCGCGACACTACACATAAAATCTATGCACGGACAGAGTTGAGCAAACGATGATGAATCGAAATATGTTGTATTATTACTAATCTGGCATGCAAAACATTTAAAAACTTATTTACAGGCTATTCTTCCCATTTCCTCAGCTATTACAGTCGACGCTGGATTTAATTCCCTGAATGTTAAGAGCTCTTGTACAGGAAATATTCATCCGCGACATCGTGCATAATATTTTGAAACAGAAAGACTAGAGCACATGGTCACGAATTTAAATTTCATGTATCAAGAGACGCAGCAGCGTCTTGACGCCGGATAATATAAATAAAAAAATTCGATGCCACTGATCAGCGTCTGATGAGAGTCAGCGCTGCAGATACTTCCTCGAATTGTGTCACCAACAAAAAATATTCACACTATCCCTCTCATGAACATTTAAAAAACCCATTTGCGGGTATTGGTCTGATATCGCCAGCGATGACCGCCAACACAGGATTTAATTCCCTGAATTCCTTCTCCGACAAGTCACATCCACAACGCTACTGTGTTGAAGAGCTGTTCTACGAAAAAAATTAATCCACGACACTATGCACGCAACTTTGGCACGGGAAGAGTCGAGCAGACGATCATGAATCTAAATTTTCTGTACTACTACTCTGGCATGCAAACATTTGAACACGTGTTTGCAGGTTACTGATCTGCTTCCCTCAGCCATCAGAGTTAGCGTTGCAAATTTCCCTTGAATTCTTTCATCGACAAGAAAGATCCACACTATCACTCTGTTGAATATTTGCGAAACCCATTCATAGGTTATTCTTGCCATTTCCTCAGCGATGAAAGTCAACGATGGATTCAATTCCTCGAACTCCTTCCCCGACAGGTAACATTCATACCGCTACTGTGTTGAGGAACTGTCGTACAGGAAAAACTCGTACGCGATACTACGTATTAAATCTTGGCACAGAAATAGTAGAGCACTAGATGACAAATCTAAAGTTTTTGTATTATTGCTACTTCGACATGTAAAACATTGGAAAACTCATTTGTAGGTTACTAATCCGTTTCCCTCAGCGATCAAACTCAGGGTTGCGGATCCTTCCTCGAATGCCTTCTCCGACATCTTCACGCTGCTACTGCGTTGACAAACTTTTCGACGGGAACGACTTGAACCCGACACTATACATAAAACCTTGGCAGAGAAATAGCCGAACACACAATCGCGATTTTTTATTCAAACCGTACGTTGCGGCTTCCGATCTGTCAAAAAACAAATAGTCTTAGAAGGATACGAGCGCGGTCGGTGAAAACGGAACGACGCGAGCGGCGCGCCACCAGTGAGAAAACAGATTAACTATATTTTCGTGACGGTAGGTAATATTTTAAGCTTTGTCGGAACACTTTTGCTACATTTCTGTGAAAAATTTCAAAATGACTTTTCTCCCCTTTTTATTCATGAAAACGAGTGAAATGAAGCTCAAAATGTGTGCTTTCTCACGATCGAGAGCATGGTTCTCGTCGAATTACCGAAAATGCGATGCAATGGTTAATCATTCACAATTTCTCCCATGGTAACAACAAATAGTGATTTTTTTTCGAAATTTTGGCATATGTCTCGGGAGAGCGATGCTCTCGGAGCAAGCGTCCTGCATGCACACAACAAATTTCATTCCAATTGGTTGTTCCGTATGGGAGAAAAGTTATTTCAAAATTTCGAAGTGGTAGGAGGAGTGTGGCACGTGGTCTTAATTGACAAACCACAGTCACGTACGACGCCAAATTTTTAAACGACACTTGTCGCTTTTAAAATTGATACGAAAAACTGTTTTTTCGTATACTTATACCAAAAATCATCTCTTGATCACTCGATACGCGGGCACTCTGGAGCGACGCCACGCGGGCAACGGATGGGTGTCATGGCGGCACATCGTACGATGCCAGAACGAACGTGATTGGTTCTTTCAAATCGCGTTTTCGGCCGGGTACCCCGTCTTGCCCCCCTCACCGCTACTTCCTCTAATATTCAATAATCAAAAAACAATTCCTCGATTTTTTTGGCTATTAACAAAAGATTACTTTGTTAATACTTTTACAACATTATTAATATTACTATTGAGAAGTTATTATTACAAATAACAATATGAACCTCGATGTCATTGACAATTACTATGCCCAGTTAAATATTAATATTATTATTATTACATTTTTATTTTTTTTGTCTCTGCTACGGCGAACGCTTCGCTCATTGTAGCTTCCATGTACGACGTATTTCCCCTTATTATATTCCCCATCATTTTCTCCACTCCACATCCTCCATGATTATTAAATAAAATACTATGAATATCTTGATTTTTGAAGCACAACAATAGTATGAATATTATTTGCAGAAAAGAAAATGTTGTCAGTTTCGTTCAAGAGGTTATCGAAAGTTTCGTAACAATAGCCTAATGTTTCGGCCGTTGATTGAGGCCGTAATTGTTCTTCGTTCGCACTCACTCTTTTTTCCATCACTCTCCACGCGTCCCACTCGGTCCTGGCCTTTTTGTTTCGGCGAAAAATGGTATAGGGCCGGAATCGAATTATCGCCGAGCCAACACTCGAGCATTTTTCTGTCTCGGGGCCGGGCTCTTGATATTCAACGCTTTTCGATCGTTACCACACCTGACTACAATTTTCAACTACTAATTAGCCACTCGGCATGATTCTCGCTTGCTTGCTCCTTGTTCGCTATTCCGTCCTCGTTACTCGTCATCGCCACAAATACCTCGACGTTCGCCTGTGCACTTATTCGGGTGTAGGCGAGATAGAGAAAGGCAGGGAACGGGTGAGCTCGACGATAATTGACCAGAAAGCTCGTATTTTTTATGGTGGCCCATAAAATTAGTCGTAATTAAAATTTCTCAATGCGCTATCCTGCCGACCGAGTTGATAACGCTACCGGGAGAAAAGAACTTAAAAAAAATGAACAAGTGGAATCGAGTGGGCAAATTAAATTCAGAAGCTCGTTCGATCTTACGAACCCCCTTAACGCATCCTTGAGACACTCGATCTTCGACCCATCCAAAGATCGATCAATTTTTTGCCCTCGTTACGTACTCCGAGACGATTCGACAGGGCCAAAAAATATCCATCCTTCCTGACGAAGCCACATAATCACTTTCCTCCTAAAATACACGGTATTCGTAGTCGGTAAAGCAAATCCGAATCGTACATTGACACGTGTTTTAAAATAGGAAGAAAATGTCGTCGCTTTCCGAACGTGTCAAATTAAAATTGAGGCTTTGGAATTAGCCACCAGCTCGGAACACTCCAATGATAGAATTTCTTTATGGCCTTGGTACCGTCACTATCAGCACTTTTCTTAATGAATTCACTGCCTTGGAGCCTGAAATACCGCGCTGTCGTAATATACGGTATGACAGCATTAAAGACGATAATTGACGGGCAAGGAACGAATAGGTACACCTTTATCTCGCGAATCCCAGGCCCGCGGAACTCGGGAATAAAAGAATGAAATGTAAAAATTGAGCGTGCTCCCTATCCACCCTTTTTATGCTCATTGATACCTTTACGCATATATCTATGAATACATGAAAGCCGTTTTCAGTTTAAACGCGTTTTCCCTAGTAAAAACTGCCTCTTACCGAAGGCCTTCGTTACAACTAATTTTGTAAAAACCAAAATTCATTGATAAATACATTCGAATTATTATTCAAATGTATTTATCAATGAATTTTGGTTTTAAATGGTTAAATGGTTAAATGGTTTAAATGGTTAAATCTCGTCGACTAACAAACAGATCCAAGGAAACCCAAACAAACTCCTAATTGGGAAAAGCTAGTTCTCATCAGGTGAATCAGTTAAAGCGGTTTCCGAATGCAGTCAATGTTTGGGTTTTTAATCACAAATACTAGTTTTCACTAGAAAAATCTAGTTGTAACGAAACGAGTTTTAACTGTATATATGGATAAATGTAATAGATAAAGAATCGACTTCGAGGATCGTCCTTATAGGAGCCTGCTGTCTCCTTACTTCTCTAATAACATTAGAAAAATCGCAATAGCTTTAATTTGGATAATGTGGACATATTTAAAGTAAAGACTTTTCGAGAACCGCTCTGTCTTGAAAATCGGCATCTTTTAATTATTTTAACGACAGAACGAACGTTTGAAAAATGTCAAGGGTCGTCCTCAGAGCAGCTGTATGCGCCGAAACAGTTTGAAGAATTCGAAATTATTCGTCTCCATTAAAATGGTTATACATACATATATGTGTGTGTGTGTGTGTGTGTGTATATATATATATAGTCATTCAAAGAGGATATGCGTTAATTTTTTCCAGCTTAATCCACTACCTTTTTCCTTTCATTTTATAATTATCACGAGAACCCGGCCCATGAGGGAAAGAAAGAGCGCCACCCACGGAATTGAATTAGTCTTAAGTTTCGCTCGAGAGGCTCTCTCATATATCCTTGCTCACCTACACAGCCCGCGACGCGATGCACGAGTCAGGTATATCGGAATGTAAAATGATAAATCCTCGAAAGTTTTTCACCAACTTTACTAAAGAAATCGCGATGTATAGTATTTTTTTTTTCGATAAAGATTGAGAAAAATTGCTGGAAACATTGCAAACGTTCGCAACAATGCCATTATTGCGTTCATTTTTTTTTGCAATCCATTCAATTCTAAATACAAAGCACAAAGTAACTTTTATTACAGTGTGCGTTGTGACTGGAAGGCAATGAAGGTGGGCGAAAGCTTTGAAAAAGCTCCAAAAGTCTCCGAAATTTTCACGAAAGACCCCAAAAAGCTTCAAATATTTTATAAAAGCTCCCAAAACACACAAAATTCAATTGAAGCTCCCAAACTTTTCCAAGCGTTTCAAATGTAAAGAAGGCTGGAACATTTTTATAAGAGCTGCCAAAAACTCAAATCTCAATGTGAGCTCCGAAAAAGTTGCCAAATTTTAATAATAGCTCCAAATTTAATGACGCCTCGCTGAACCTCTCGAATTTTAATGAAAGCTCTCAAAAACTCAAAATATGATGAAAGCTCCCAAATATTTACGGAAGCTCCAAAAAAAAAAAAAAACTCGAATGTCCGGGTTCGTCTGTTTGCAACCAAGTCACTGGTGAAAATAGAGTCCCTCTGACGCGCTTCAGTCAAAACGAGAGGCCGTCGCTCATCCGATTGAGCGAAAGTTCATTTTAATCAAACGCCATTTATTCGCTTTACGCTGAGAGTTCATTTGAAAATAAACGTCGCTGTTTCACCGTTCGAAATAAAATTTGGGTCACCGAATTGCTGACGCGGAGCAATTCTGATGAATGATATTTGTCTGGAATAAATTTTGTTTGATTCGACGATGTATCCTTTTCCCGCGATGATTGTCCCTCTCCCCAAATGCGGAAACGTAGCGCGAAACGCCTGTCGCGTATGATCAGCGCGCATACGTACACTGGTCCAGATCGAAAGAGAAGATACGTATGTAAATTGTAGCCAAAGTAAATTCCTCGTATCGATGTATTCGGCTCGCATTCGTCGGGCTCTCCGTGTTTAGGATTTACGATGGAAATACGCCTACCGGGTGTGCCGGAAGCAACCACCGGCAGTTCGACAGGATGTTGCATAGCTGGCTAAATTCAGAACGGAAAATTCCATTGCCAAAGTTACTTATTTTTTCGTTCGATCCATCAATGACAGCATATTTCAATATACAATGGGAAAAAGCAGAACTTTTTTTTAAATTAATTTTGCGCTTACGATAACGAGAGATAGGGGGGAGAGAGAGCGAGAACATTAACGACGGGGTAAAGTTAATTCGGCGAAAAAAAGGCATGTTTTTAAGACATTTTTTGGAGTAACGAATAGTGTTCGTTTATTGAAAAATTTACATATAATAAAGTAACATTTGAACAACATTCTCCTAAAGTTGCATTGCAAAATATTCAAAATTGAGCGAGTGAAAATTAAACCCCGGAGGCGCCTCGAAAAAAAAGTTGGTTTCCGGTGTGCACCATAACTCGCAACAGAATCATTTGAAACAAAAAAATCAAAATGCATTTGTTAAAGGAGATGTTTCTCGAGGTAATGACGGGAGGATTTTTTTTTTTCGATTTTTCGATTTTTCGTAGCACTTGGGAGCCAAAAACCCGATTTTCGCTAAAAAAATCGGCTAATTTGTTGTTGAAAAATTAGTAATTATAAAAAAAAAACAAAAAAGCTCTGAAAAATACCTGGTGAATTATGTGAAGAAGTACTGTGCAAAATTTCAAAGCGATTGGTCCAGTAGATTTTGAGTTATCGTGCACACGGACTTCAAATATGACAAGTCTCAGAAAAACGGTTTGAAAAACGCAGAAGAGAAGAGAACGGCATGGAGCAATAGACGCTCAAATACTCATAACTTCGTCAATTTTACTCCGATCGACTTGAAATTTTAACACAATATTCTTGATATATTATGCATTCATTTAAAAAATTTTAAAAAAATGAAAAAAAAAATGTTAATACTTTACCCCGCCCTTAATCCATTACGCAAGTATTATCTATAAATAAATAACACTCATTGTGTACGTAGCATTTATAAATAGATAGTATTATTGATTTATTATTTTATTAATACACAATAAAAACATTTATTATACATAAAAATCTTATTATTATTATTAACACTGATGATATGAATGATACTTATTGTATGAGTGTCGTTTTTAGATAAACAGCATCATTAATATATTAATAATCAATAAAGGAACAATACTTATGTTGTACTGAGAAGAAAAAACAATAACCGCGTATTGTATTCATATGTTCGCACGTGCCTTCTGCACGCGTTCGTGCGCCTGGCGCGACGGTCGCAAACTACATAACCCCTTTTTGGCTCCCGTTTTGCACACTTTTTTCCCGCCCTTACAAGCCTGGAAGTTGCGTTCAATAAAGATAATTTAAATTATGAGAGAGCATTGTATTAATTCAGTACGAGTTGTGTGCGGGCGTGTCGATGAATACGTGTTGTTATGGAATCGGCTTCGATTCGGCCAATGAAGGTTTCCAAGGTCGTGATGGAAGAAAGTATTTCTGTTTTACTTTTCGATCCTTGATTCGGATCCTCTTCAGAATTTCAATTATTCTATAAATTATGAAATACAAATTCTATACATAGAGTTTACAAGATTTTGTATAATTGTGCTTTGTGTTATAAACGAGTTATAAATGTGTTATAATTGTGTTATACGATTGTGTCAATTGTGTATAATTGTGTATAATTGTGTATAATTGTGTTAAACGAGTTATAAATGTGTTATAATTTGTGTAAATTATATGTTAGTTTTGTTCTAATTTGAATAATAGTGATATTGTATGAGCAATTTATTGTAATATGTCAATTTATTATTTTTATTGCGTGACAAGAGTGGTGTATGAAAGTACTGCAAACTGCAAACGCAAACTGCAGGCTACTGCAAACGTAAAACAGAAAAACTTTCTTCCATCACGACCTTGGAAAACTTCATTGGCCGAATCGAAGCCGAATCCATAACAAGTATTGTATTAATCCAAAAACGCCTTCCCGTCCGGAACCAACAACTTATCATGTAAGTATCAGTTATAAACAAATGGTATTATAAACAACTTTATATTAAATAATCGAATTTAATTTCGTGTATTAGTCTAATTTGTAAATATATAATATTACACATTTGTTGATACCTAATACATAAATAAATTGTACTCGTGATATCGTTTGTCAATAAGTGGTATTAATAATTTATTAATACTAAATACATAATTAATAGTCATTGTACTATTATAATTTTTTTATTTCCCGAGCTGTCACGTATATACCCTCGCGGGTTTTTACGTAAAACCCTTGCCAATTGAATCCTGTCATATCACTGCCTCCACGCACTTCGTTAATTTAGGCTGAGGGGTCACCGCTCCGAGTATCAGCCATACGCAACGCTCCTTAACTCGAAGTACCATCGGAGCCGATCCCCGACCACCCATCCACCAGTGTCGGTTAAATACTACTCATGGTAAAAGTATCACTTATAAATAACTGGTATCATTAATTCCTTGATACGAAATAAATACGAATTCTTAATAATTTCTTAAATGTACAATATTATATATATATATATATATATATATATATATATATATATTGGGAGTACAAATAAGTCTCCGCCGTTTGACAAAAGATGGCCCCACCAGGAGGTTATGGTTGAAATTGTGAGATGCAAAACGTCATATCGTAACGTTGGACATCTGACAAGACCTGAACCTTGAAAAATTAGCGATTTTGTATCAGCATCGCATAATTTGTTTTTTGCGAAAATGTCGAGTTTTGAGCCGAATAAGGGTAATTTGCGGGAACTCTTGCGCTTGGCACGAATCTTCCTCCAATGATGCTTCTAATTCCGCGTCTTCGTTTCGGCCTTCCGCTATGTTCTTTGTCTTCGACGTCAAACTCAACAATCTTAAACTTTTGAAATCACTCACGACAACTTCTCTCAATTAAGGAGTTTCGGTACAAAAGTCAAAATGTTAAGAAATTGATCAAATTTGGTGATAATGTTCTTCAACATTAAGTATTTGGATAAAAACTCGATATTGTCGCACGAAACAAATTATGTGATACCAAATCGCTAATATTTCAAGGTTATGGTCTTGCCAGATGTCCAACCTTACGATATGACATTTTACATCTGACAATTTCAACCATAACGTCCTGATGGGGCCATCTTTTGTCAAATAGCGGAGACTTATTTGTACTCCCAATATATATATATATATATCTATATATATATATATATATATATATATATATATATTAGACTGATTCAAAAAAAAAATATTTTTTTTTCCTTCAGGATTCTCGTGCTATTGTTGGGCACTAATAAAAGAAAATTTCTCTAAAAAGATGGGCGCGGTCACTCAATTTTTAGAGGTGGCTATCTCGACTTTTTTGTATTTGAATTTTTTTTAACGAACGTATTGCATTTAAGCATAGTCATGGCTTCGGATTACGGATAAAAATCACATCCAGCAGCTATTTCGTAACAAAAATAAACTCTAACAATTTTAAAAGATTGCAATATTCACCATTCAAATCCAGGTAGATTAATAATGGCGTCTATACTACTCTCGTTATTCATGTAGATTTATTTATACGCATTAACATTTCGCACTTTTTACGAAAAATTAAATTATAAGCTTTTATTCATAAATCGTATATTTACATTTTCAAAATGCTACACTTATATTATCTTCAAACTCATTTATATTTCTTCCCAGCCACTGTGCATAACATCGCGCATGCCACTGCGCATACCACTGCGCTAGTCACAGCGCATCCGTGGCGCCATTTTGTATTGGCGCAGCGCATTTGTAAGTGGTGTTGTTTTTTTCCATGTGACTCAAGTAAAGACAATTTTAAACAATGGCTCGGAAAAACGAAGACAACACAATTTGGCTAATCGGCAAGAAAATTCCGAAAATTTTTCCGAAAATTCCGACCCGTCATTTACCGTCAAATCGGAAAGTTTTGAGTTTGTTCTTTTACAAACATAAGAGAGAAAATCTGACCATACGTCGAAGTGCACACGAAACGATGAAAGAAGTTTTCGAACAGTGGAAATGTGCTGAAATTCCAACGCGTCGATTGAATAACGCAATCGTGAAATTAATAAAACTCCATCTAGTCTGGAAAAAACTTTTAAAAAATCGGGTTAAAAAGAATTTGCCGTGACAAATATTGAAGGAGCGTAAATTTAAGAGAGATTTGGACGAACTGTTCAACGTTGCACATTTTCGTTCTGCCCAATATGTTAACGAACTTGAGCGATTATTTTTGCATCACACGTTTCGATTATTTCTCCGTTGTGACGGAAAAATTCTTTTTAACCCGATTTTTTAAAAGTTTTTTCCAGACTAGATGGAGTTTTATTAATTTCAAGATTGCGTTATTCAATCGACGCGTTGGAATTTTAGCATATTTCCATTGTTCGAAAACTTCTTTCATCCTTCGGTGTGCACTTCGACGTATGGTCAGTTTTTCTCTGTTATGTTTGTAAAAGAACAAACTCAAAACTTTCCGATTTGACGGTAAATGACGGGTACTTATTTCCGGAATTTCCTTGCCGATTAGCCAAATTGTGTTGTCTTCGTTTTTCTGAGCCATTGTTTAAAATTGTCTTTAATTGAGTCACATTGAAAAAAAACAACACCACTTACAAATGCGCTGCGCCAATACAAAATGGCGCCGCGGATGCGCAGTGACATGCGCAGTGGTATGCGCAGTGGCATGCGCGATGTTATGCACAGTGGCTGGGAAGAAATATAAATGAGTTTGAAGATAATATAAGTGTAGGATTTTGAAAATTTAAATACATGATTTATGAATAAAAGCTTATAATTTAATTTTTCGTAAAAAGTGCGAAATGTTAATGCGTATAAATAAATCTACATGAATAACGAAAGTAGTATAGGCGCCATTATTGATCTACCTGGATTTTAATTGTGAATATTGCAATCTTTTCAAATTGGTAGAGTTTATTTTTGTTACGAAATAGCTGCTGGATGTGATTTTTATCCGTAACCCGAAGCCATAACTATGCTTAAATGCAATACGTTCGTTAAAAAAAATTCAAATACAAAAAAGTCGAGATAGCCACCTCTAAAAATTGAGTGACCGCGCCCATCTTTTTTGAGAAATTTTCTTTTATTAGTGCCCAACAATAGCACGAGAATCCAGACGGAAAAAAAATAATTTTTTTTTTTTTAATCAGTCTAATATATATATGTATATATATGTATATATACATATACATATGTGTATATACATATACATATATATATATATATACAGGGTGTCCCAAAACTCAACGATAATCTGAGACCGGATGAAAGGCCAAGTTATACCAGTTCTGGGAAAAATACAAAAAAAAATCCATATCACTCAGTTCAGCGATAATAGACATTTAAAAAAAAAAGTTGAAATTCGACACCCTTGGTCGCATTTTCAAGTCCTGTGATCACCAATGTCACAATTTCGCTGTGATTTTTTTAATTTTGTGATCTTCATTAACGATGCTATTAATCGCAACTACAAATTAATGCAAAAAACATTGTTAATTTAATAAAATAAGTTAAGTTTTAGTGAGTCATGGTTCACAAAATTATTGTTACTTAACTTTGACACTTCATTTTGAAAAAAAAATGTACTACACTACCCTTGGCAAGTTGTTTCAAAAGATGGCGCATTTAATCAAGATTTCAAAATTGTGCAACACTTGCCACTTTTCTTGCCATTAAAAATTTTATT
>OZ023317.1:3024296-3031796 GCA_964007375.1 Ophion obscuratus | reverse complement strand
TCGCGGAAAGAGCCAACTTCTCGTTAGCACTTCTTTTTCGGATATTTTCAAAATCCGCTTCGCTTGCAAATCCGTCAACTCCGGTAGTTTGGACCTCGTCGTTACGTTTTAATTATTTTTTCGGATAAAGTCGTTTCTTTATTTATCATCGACATAAAAAAAAACGCACGGTTCTATTTTGTTAGTAAATAAGATACATTTTCGAAATAAATAAATGTGCCAGTGAAATTTAAGAAAAATATGTTTCGACAGCCCGGGGGACAAAATTGGAAGTCGTATACCGAGTCTGTTCGAAAGAAAATTGCCGCTCGATCTCTTTATCTTGTTGGTATTAGCGAGGCGAGGGACGCCATTGTTTGAGTGTTTCTTCAATTTCCGCTTGACACTCGACTCGTTCCATTCAGCTCCGCGCAATTCTCCATCCACCCTGAGGGCACCGTTAGAAAAGGTTCCATTCACGGGAGGATGAACGGTTGGCGGAAACTGGGTCAAATCAAACTCGGTGGCTTGTTTCATTAACGAGACCGATCAATCGATGTAACGAGAAAACATCGGGGCTTTCGAAGATCCGACGAAAATATTGAATTTCTGACTCTTCGTTTTTTTGTTTTTTGGAAATGGCAAACACTATTTTGTCGGATATGACGGCGGACTAACCTCGTTTTGGCCTGTCGAGGAAAGTTGTCTCGCTTGAGAAAGTTTAAAAAGCAAAAGCGATTTATCTGACTTTATTTGGATGTTTTTTTAATTATTTGATATTATTACCATTTCCTCTTGGCTATTATTATCTTTATTTTAATGCAAATTTTCTATTTTCTATATGTCATGACAATTTTATTCATTTATTTAAAGCGAAAATTTTTATTTCCTAATTGCAATTTTATTTTCACTTTGATCGTTATTTTATCTTTCATTATTTTGTATTATTCATTCGATTATTATATTCTGGTAGATAATAAAAAAAATATACGGACGAATTTAGGCAATTTAAACAGACGGTAATAAAATTTATTTATTTTGCATTATACAATACAGTTGATAAATATATGTATTACGAGGTCTCAGGGTCCAGTTAGGGTATTAGGGTCCAGTAGGGTAGGCTAGGTGAGGAAGGTAAATAAAAATGTACGAGGGTGGGGTGAAAAGTTTCCGGCCTGACCAAGAAAAACGATGTTTAAAAATGTTTTTTTGCTTTAATTTTCAACATAATTTCCATCAACACTGATACATTTCTCATAACGGTGTTCTAATTTAGTTATACCAGTTTTAAACGTAGATTCGTCAAGCTCCTCAAAATACTGATTTACAGCTTCGATAACTTCTTCGTTGCTCTTAAATCTTTTTCCGCCAAGCCATTTTTTGAGGTTAGGAAATGGGTAATAGTCGCTGGGGGCTAAGTCTGGAGAGTAGGGAGGATGCGGCATCAATTCAAACTTCAATTCGTGGATTTTGGACATGGCAACAATCGACGAATGCGCTGGTGCGTTATCGTGATGAAACAAAACTTTTTTCTTCGCCAAATGAGGTTTTTTAATTTGCACCTCGTGCTTCAAACGTTGTAATAACTCTGCGTAGTATTGACCAGTGATAGTCTAACCCTTTTCAAGGTAATCAATGTATATAATTCCTCTCGCATCCCAAAAAACAGTAGCCATAATCTTGTTTGCCGATAAAATTGTTTTTGCCTTCTTTGGGTTTGGTTCCCCTTTTCCAACCCACTGTTTTGACTGTTCTTTATTTTCAGGAGTGTAGTGGTGGACCCATGTCTCATCAACAGTTATGAATCGACGCAAAAATTCGTTTGGATTACGCCTATACAGCGCCAAATTGTCGGTAGAAATGATTTTTCGAAGCAGTTTTTGGTCGAGCGTTAGCAAACGCGGCACCCACCTTGCACACAGCTTTTCCATGTTCAAATGGTTGTGCAAAATATTTCGCACACGTTCAGCTGACATCCTACAGGTCTCAGCTATCTCATGCACTTTCAACCTGCGGTCTTCCAACACTATTTTATGGATTTTTTCAATAATCTCTGAAGTTGTGACTTCAACGGCAGTCCTGAGCGAGGCTCGTCAGAGTTGCTCACAAGACCCATTTTAAATTCAGAAATCCGCTGCTTAATAGTTGAATATGATGGGGAGGAGTCTCCTAGTGCTGAATCCATCTCTTCTTTTATTTGTTTTGGTGTAAAACCTTTCAAATGGAAGTATTTGATGACAGCACGTTTTTCCAATTTTTCCATTTTTTACGAAAACAACGGAAGCGTCTCGCGCAATGTGCTCTCAAACGCAAACTAACGTAGCGATTGGGCTGAAACTGTACATACAAGCTCGGTAGGAATGGTACTGTGGGACGCCGCTCCAAAACTAGACCTAGTGGCACCATCTTTTGGTCAGACCGGAAACTTTTCACCCCACCCTCGTAAATAGAGAGGGTAAAGAGCAGGTGGGGTCTGACAATATCGGACGAATTTAGGTTCGGACGTGTGTCGTTCTCTCATTAAACGCAGTTTAACGGGATCCTGCTTACACGCACGCTATGCACAGCTACTCGTCTCACTCGCACTAGCGCCGCGCATTTCATTTGTCCGCCGCTCGCCACGTGAGAGTGGTGTGCATCGCGAAGATGCATTTACCGGGCTTAAATTAACGGCAGTTAAATTTGACGGAAGTTAAAAAGACCGTTGATAGTTTTTTTAATTTTACTTAAAAGTGAAATCGTTAAGCAATATGTTCATTTCGTTAATTGACGATTAACGTTTTTCTGCCCAGATATTTCGTGCTCTAGTGTAAGTGTGAGTGCGTGTGTGTGGGAGCTTGTTTCGATTTGTTCGGTAACCTGAAAAAACCCAAACAAGGATTCGGTCTCTGCAACTCTTCATTTCCGTTATCAAACAAACCTAAGTATAATTGTGCGTATGCGTTTGTTCGCGTTTGTTTAATGATGGAAGTGACAAACCACAGGGACCCAATCCTTGTTTGGGTTTGTCGGGGTTACCGAACAAACGCACATTTACACTAGGAATTTTAAAGACTTTACCTCCTCGTGGTACATTTTGGATAGCGCTAAAATAGTAAAAAATTGTATTCTAACCTAAAAATTATTAACTTTATAAAAAAAATGTCGTACAAAAGTTGTTGGTCTGGCCTGACACATTTTTTGATGGAAAAAGGTCATGGTCCCATTTGAAAAAAAAACATGTTCGCCATCTTCACGTCGCCAATTTGAAATTCGCACTAAAGACGATTTTTTTACGTCTTTCTTTGAGCCTCAAAAGTTTTGTTATACACAATGCTTGATCGGAGAAGTAATTTTCGAGGCAAATCAGGCGTCAGATTAAAATGGGACACCCGGTATATATATATACATACATACATACATATATATATATATATATATATATATATATATATATATATATATATATTAGACTGATTCAAAAAAAAATTTTCCTTCTGGATTCTCGTGCTATTGTTGGGCACTGATAAAACAAAATTTCTCTAAAAAGATGGGCGCGGTCACTCAATTTTTAGAGGTGGCTATCTCGACTTTTTTGTATTTGAATTTTTTTAACGAACGTATTGCATTTAAGCATAGTCATGGCTTCGGATTACGGATAAAAATCACATCCAGCAGCTTTTTCGTAACAAAAATAAACTCTAACAATTTGAAAAGGGTGCAATATTCACAATTCAAATCCAGGTAGATCAATAATGGCGTCTATACTACTCTCGTTATTCATGTAGATTTATTTATACGCATTAACATTTTGAACTTTTTACGAAAAATTAAATTATAAGCTTTTATTCATAAATCGTATATTTACATTTTCAAAATGCTACGCTTATATTATCTTCAAACTCATTTACATTTCTCCCCAGTCATTCTCAAGTTCGTTAACATTTTGGGCAGAAAGAAAATGTGCAACGTTGAACAGTTTGTCCAAATCTCTCTTAAATTTACGCTCCTTCGATATTTGTGACGGCAAATTCTTTTTAACTCGATTTTTTAAAAGTTGTTTCCAGACTAGATGGAGTTTTATTGATTTCAAGATTGCGTTATTCAATCGACGCGTTGGAATTTCAGCACATTTCCATTGTTCGAAAATTTCTTTCATCGTTTCGTGTGCACTTCGACGTATGGTCAGTTTTTCTCTGTTATGTTTGTAAAAGAACAAACTCAAAACTTTTCCGATTTTTATCCGTAATCCGAAGCCATGACTATGTTTAAATGCAATACGTTCGTTAAAAAAAATTCAAATACAAAAAAGTCGAGATAGCCACCTCTAAAAATTGAGTGACCGCGCCCATCTTTTTAGAGAAATTTTGTTTTATCAGTGCCCAACAATAGCACGAGAATCCAGAAAAAAAAATTTTTTTTGAATCAGTCTAATATATATATATGTTGTGACGGGGGATTTTCTCTAACCAATTAACGAAAAATAAATCCCAGATCTTGGTGCGAGAGCCGTTAGCTTCGATTGTCCACCCTGTGCATGCCCATCCGCGATACCCGGGGCGCCAGAGAATTTTGTTTCACCGGATTTTTCAATCGTTATACCCTGGAGTCGGGGGCATCCGCCCTGACCCACCATCGGAGCTGGAGACCTCCCTGATTTTTGTATCGCCGGAATCATAGCCGGACCAAACTGGACGCACTTGCACGGGAAGACGATTGCGGTACAGCACAGATTCACCTGGGAGTACCGTAGACTGTCACACGGGATCTGTCACTATTCGCGACACCGGTAACGTCACTATAAAACGAAATAGTTTTTATTTTATTGTGCGGGACCTGGTGGGTTAACCACCCGTGAACTTTTTACGTAGACTAACTCCATCGCGAAGGCGAGAACGCGAGCGAAAACGTCACACATACGGGAGCGAGAGAACACCCGATGTGTCTCAAGTGCGAGCGCGAGAGCGCGACGTAACGAGCGCGAGAGAGAACAACGACCAAACTCTCGATCGCAAAAGCCTGAACACAAAAAATGAAAAGCCTGCGAAATCTCATAACCGCATATAGGCGGTTATAAAAACCCTGTGAAATCTCGTATAAAAAAATAAAAACCCTGCGAAATCTCATGACCGCATATATGCGGTTATGAGATTTCGCAGGGTTTTTTTTATTTTGTTTCATCCGAACCATTGCAGGTAGCATTCTGAAATTTTTTCGATGACTCTTTACCCAATGACCGACATCCTGTAAAATTTGTACCGAAATCGAAAGTGTGTTATTAAGTTTAAAAAAATGTGATTCTCATTTTTTTGCCAAATTTCAATTTTTTCAATGCAGACAAATTATGATTTTAATTTTTTTTCGATAAAGCGGAAAAAATAAAAAGTTTTTATTCTTATGGTTTTTTTTGTTTGATGAATATTTTATCGGATACAGTGTTCGTAATGAAAAATTAAAAATCCTGAACGGACGCCTAAGAAAATCTATAAAAAAATCACAGACTTTCCTTTTGACCAATATTTCAAACTGGCAGATTAAAAAAAATGGAGAGGTTGAAGAAAAAGTGGCCCAGTTGATGAAGAATGCCTCATATATATATATATATATATATATATATATATACACACATATACACATACATATATATATATATATATATATATATATATATATATATATATATATATATACATACATATATACATATATACAATATATATATATATATATATTGTGACGTGATTTTTAAATCGCATCACAGAATATGCTACGGGTGATTTATATATTTATCCTACATAGTGTTTATTATCTTTTCCTTTTCATTCCAACATTTCGTCGAAAAAAAATCATTAAAATCAATCGTTGTCGCGGGTGGCGTTGCGCAATTCTTTCGAGCCAAATGTGCTTTTGTCTCGCGTATTGGAGCGAAACTTAAGACTCTGGGTTTTCTCCCTTGCAACCCGATAGCCCGAGGAGAAGCCGAAGTTTCAAGACGAACCGCAACATAATCTTGCAGGTTATCTTTTTTCGCTCTTCCCTTTAGCCAGTCACTTTGACGAGTTGGCGATCTATAAAAAAATCGAAATAGAATGTTTCCTGTCTTTTTTGCATGGGTGACTCAATGAATAAATAAAATATTATTGATCCATCTGAGTAAAAAAAAAAATATTATTTCAAATTCCCAAGATAAATTCATATGGAAAAATAACGAACTGTGTTAAGCAGTTTTTACTCATTTGTTAATGAATAAATGAGAAACAATTATTTGATACAGGACACAAGAAAAAAATCCTTACAGATCAAATATATCATTTTGAAATTTAGTTAGAAGATTAAATATTTTTTCATTCAGCCACGGATTTTATGTTCGTTTATTTTCTAAATCGTTCTGGTCAGCTTGTCATTTACTTGTTGAGAGGAAAAGGCACTGACGGGATGGAGAAATGTTTGTTGTTTTTCGCCGATGAAATAACGATATTAGAAACATTACTTAGAGTGCATGTGAAGCGGTCTAATTTGTTTTTTTCTTAACCGACGGGATACCATTGTCCGGAGGGTTATTAAAAATTGTGGGTGGTCTCTGTTATAACATTTCAGGAAACGACACCATTTCAGCATCGAATTTTAGCCTCTTACATTTTCCATACGTTCTATTATAGCCAACAGCAGTCTCCAGATCCCCGGGTAATTACCTCATACACCGAACGCATTTATATTATTTTCACCTAACACTGCAACGGTACATTTTCTGCGTTTTTTGTTCCTTCCATTTCCGCCTGAATATTTTTTATCTCGTTTACAGATATTTCATTCTTTATTGTTATTGAACGAGGCTAATAGGCCAATAAATGTAAATTAAGAAATGGTAATTTTCCATAATGAAGTCGTGCGCGAAGTCTTCTAGGGTGCAGGTCGGCTCGGAGGTTGCATTTGCAGCCCTTAGTTTGAATGTGAAAATGTGATTGGCGTACAAATTACATGCCAGACAACAATTGAAAACCGTGCAGTCGATAGGGCATTGTTTTAAAAATACCAATTTTCCGAGCTTGTTCTATTTACAGGTATTTTTTACATTTTCTTAAATTTATTTTTCACATATATATTGTATTTTCCGAAACTTTTTTTTCCCCCATTATACATACAATTTAAATATGAACATTTTTTTATATACTGTCTGGGTGGTTTCGGAATTTTTGTTAATTTTTTGGAGATTCGATATTTTCAGGTGGAAATTAAAAAATGTGGACGAAAGAACGAAGGAACGTATAATATTTTCAATTGACGTGGAGTTAAGCCGTGGGCGAAAGAAAATCCTTGAGCACGCGTCGACGACCCGACGCGAGGAAAAATAAATTAAAAGGCGCGATACAAGGGGCTCCGTAAAGCCCTTGTGTGCCATAAGGCGCTCATTTTCAGGCACGTAAGCTTATAAAACGTGTGCGACAGCTCGAGCGACGTACTTTCCCGGTATGGCACGTCATCGCCTGTGTTCCGTCAAGCTGCTGCTGAATTTTTCTCGGTGTATTTCACTCTCGCCAGGTG
>OZ023317.1:2960332-3024096 GCA_964007375.1 Ophion obscuratus | reverse complement strand
CACCGTAGGGAATGCCCTAGACAATGCCCTCCGCAACCTGACTGACCATTTCCTTAAAGTCTCGTTTCTGTAGGCTCATGCTATTCGATGGAAGCTTGTTATAGAGATATGAAAAGTATGTGTCATGTATTCCGTACAGAAATGTGGAGTGGATATAAGCTCTGGACTTTTCCTAAGACCATGCCCTCCCTTGAGCCATTGACTTTGAAAAACGACCTGAGACATGATGGCCTTGTCGTTGCAAAGGACCTCAGAAATTATGCATATCATGAAGTACTTGCGTCGAGATTCCAAGCGCGGCCAAGAGCGCTTTTCCCAGTATGCTGTTACATGCTCAAACCGCTTTGCGTCAAGAATGAATCGCACACACGAGTTTAGGGCGACCTTGAGAATATTGTTATGTTCTTCTGCTGTTCCATATATAATACAGGAACAGTAGTCGAATACTGGAAACATCAGGACAGAAAGTAGCGTGTTTTGGAAGACAATCTTGAGTTTGGACCTTTTGGATGAAATCCTGAAAGTCTGTGTCTTATTAACATTTAGTAGTAGCCCATTTAGCGCCACGCCGCCGAAATCCTGACCAGTACAATATCTGTTGATCCTTCTGGAATGCAAGATTTTACATCTCCCCAGTTCGATTGAGCAGCATATGATCCAAGAACCGCTTGGAACCTTCCAGTGAGGTAAGATTTTACCCAACGCATAGCAGGCCCAGAGAAATGAAATTCGTTGAGCTGCCTCAGAAGCAGTGCATGGTCCACGCGATCAAATGCCCATCGGAAAATCGAAAAGTACCATGACCGTATCCATACCCTGGTCCATGCCCTGGCGCGCATGGTCGCAGACACGAAACAGACCCGTTTGGGTGCTTTAATCTTTCCTGTAAGCTGATCATAAAGGATCCAAAAAATAGTAATTTTCCAAAAATGTTTTCACCTGATCTGCAACAATGCGGTCAAGCAGCTTCACAAGAGGGCGAAGGAGTGAAGTCGGCCTGTGATCCGCAAATGTCGTTGGCGATTTGGTTTTCGGAATAGGCCTGATCAAAGGCTTTGTCCAGATATGCGGGTAAATACTGTGCGCGAGAGAGAAATAAAAAATATGGAGTATCATTGGTACGATAGGGGGGAGGATCATCCGCACTACCGTAGTCAGATTACATCCGCATCAGGAGCATCAGATGAGGCATAGCGAAATTTCCTTAAGAGTATAGTATTCTTGGGGTCGTATATTTGAAATGAAAGGAGAACTCGTCATGAACCTCGATAAGAACCTCATGTTGAAACTGCAAGGTTCCAACCTTGCAGGTATCAATAGATGAGTAATATATACTTAATCTTTCTATCGGTACGACAGTTGGGTAGTTATCACCCCTCGAGCGTCGGATCCCCAACTGACGCACCCCACCCTACGCAGATCTAGCACCTCTGACACTTTCAAACGCCTCACGGAAGAACTTTCTCTTGGCTGTTTTAATCATGAACTCCACCTGATTCCTTAACATCCTAAATTTGTAATGAGGTTCTGAGTTTTTGTTACTTTTCACAAACCGCTTCTAAGCTTTATCGCGTTCGTGTATCATAGATCGAATATTCTCTGACATCTAGGGTGAAGGACCACGCTTATGACCAAAACTCCTTACTGTGGCATGTTCATCTCGGGAGTCTCGCAGTAATGTGCTCACAAGGGGACAGTACGGCAGTCGGATTTTTGTAATTTTTCGTACTCATGGTACGTGAAGTTCAGAGCTCAAATATTAATATCCCAAAGCAGTTCGACGCCATATTCAGAAATTTTCGAGAAAGTTGACTTTGAAGTTTTCGAGCGTACTCTTATCCCACAAAGATGCAACGACATTCGAACCGGGCTCGTGGCGTACCCGGTAGCGCTCGAGTCTAGTAATCGCGAGGTCGCTGGTTCGAGTCTCACTTCGAAATTTTTTTTTTTAATTCGCATACCTCCGTCATTTAAATATCCCGATAAATTTTTGTTGTATATAATCACATATTATTATATATAATTAATATAATATATCTATATATGTTTATATATGGACAAAATCCATATATAGTTATTTATGTACAAAATTCGTTATAGTTATACATAATTATATATTTTCTCATATATGATCATATATTATTTATATATAACTATAGGTGATTATTTATAAAAAAATAAATAAATAATCCCGGGATAAAAATCATAAAATCTATGCTAATTCACATATACGTAATTATAATTGTCAATGATAAATGCAATTCTTATTTTTGATTATCTCTTGCTTGAAATTGCGAATAGGCGACGTAAAAATATCCAGTAATAATATGGTTATTTATGAGTTTATTACATAAACTCCCTTGTAGATTAATAGGAATATAAATAGAAGAATAAATGTTAAAATATGTGAATAAAACGCTTGCTTTGGCAACTGGATATTTTTACGTCGCCTATTCGCAATTTCAAGCAAGAGATAATCAAAAATAAGACTTGCATTTATCATTGACAATTATAATTACATATATGTGAATTAGCATAGATTTTATGATTTTTATCCCGGGATTATTTATTTATTTTTTTATAAATAATCACCTATTGTTATATATAAATAATATATGATCATATATGAGAAAATATACAATTATGTATAACTATAATGAATTTTGTACATAAATAACTATATATGGATTTTGTCCATATATAAACATATATAGATATATTAATTATATATAATAATATGTGATTATATACAACAAAAATTTATCGGGATATTTAAATGACGGAGGTATGCGAATTAAAAAAAAATGAAAACAAAAATTCGAAGTGAGACTCGAACCAGCGACCCCGCGATTACTAGACTCGAGCGCTACCGGGTACGCCACGAGCCCGGTTCGAACATCGTTGCATCTTTGTGGGATAAGAGTGCGCTCGAAAACTTCAAAGTCAATTTTCTCGAAAATTTCTGAATATGGCGTCGAACTGCTTTGGGATATTAATATTCGAGCTCTGAACTTCGCGTATCATGAGCACGAAAAATTACAAAAATCCGACTGCCGTACTGTCCCCTTGTCAGAAGGAACACTTTATAGTAATTCGATTGCGAGTTAAAAACGCTGACCAGAGTCCACGACTATCAGATCGGACATAAAGGCTTCCTCGTCCAATCCCCGGGAATCTCTTTTTATAATCTGACTACGGATATCCTCAGTGATCTTATAGCAATACTCAATTGGTAACAATCGTGTCCAGAGAGTGAGGCAGGGTCCTGACCAATAGCAATAATTTTTTTGTCCCTATCAACAATTGAGTGGTGATATGTGTTTGAGATGTACCGGTATGATGTGTCGGAGAGTGAGGTACGAAAAATAAGTCGTTGGCAGTTGAGGTTGCGATCTCCCATAATGACCATCGGAAAAATAAACGTCCAGGAATAGAAGTTCTGGCCCATCAGGAGACAGTCCGGAGGATGATGAGATCACTTTTGCCTTGAGTGGATAATACACATATACAGCAACACCACCACCAACACGATCTAGCCTGTGACATCTAAATCACATAATTTTGTAGTTATTCACTTCCACCATATTGTCTGACACATCCTGACGTAGCTGAGTCTCAGAAATGCATTTAACATGGCCGAAAACGCGAGAAAAAAATCTCTAAAATTATCTAGATGATCTTTAGCTAATAGTGACTGGCAGTTAACATGCGCCACCTTAAGATTTCTGCTACAATTTCTTGACGGAGGGGCCATTACGAATATTCAATAAGGTTATTTTTTTTTCTAACTACGGATTCAGTTGGCAGTCAAGTTTGACCGACTCGAGCAGTACTGTCGAAACGAGTGGATTTTGTAGTTCTCCTCAAGTGACGAAGCGAACAGATCTCTAACTAACGAACATCTAGCCCAGCAGAATTTGAAAACGTATATCGCTTGGTACGCTCGAGCCTTTAAATGCAAGATTTGGGGTATTCCAAGCTAGAATCATGAAGAATAACCCTGACATCGCGATTGGTCGAATTTTCCGTCTGCGAAAACGCTCATACGTGGATAACCATCCGACATGGGTCGACGAAGAGTCTCTATGCATTGAATTTCTTGGTCAAAATCTTCCGGACAACCTGTACATCTGGCACGCGGGTATACAGGTTGACCCCCATGTCGAACCTGTAAAAATATCCCACAACTGCGGAGAATATGGTCATATACGCAAGAATTGTTTCGAAAAAGGATGCTGACTCCGCTGTGGGGAAGAATCTCATGCAAAAACTGGACAAAAGTGCGAGCATGATGCCAGATGCATAAACTGTAATAGCAACCACACCACTCTCGATCAAAACTGCTCCGTTTTCCCAAAAGCCGAAGATATCAAACGAATAATGGCATTTGATAATCTTCTGTACATTTTCGCAAGGCCAGTTTTCGAAAAGAACTCAACTCCACACCAAGCTCCTGTCAAAACCATGGCTAGTTTCCCTGCGCTACGGACTACATGTCTTCGAAATGTTGGAGACCGTGCAGATGCTATGTCAAGATGTCAGATGTCAAAATCAGCGCCGAATGTTTCTCGTCTCATAGAAAGAATTGAGAAAACGATTGACCTCCACCTTGATGTTGATGATGGATCAGACTGTGGCAAGCATTAGGATCTGTCTATGGAACGCTAAGGGTGTCAGGCTGAGCTACAACATGACGCGAATAATTTTGATATTTTGTTGACAGAAACATTGTTAAATCCAAGCGAGTCGATATACTACATAAGAGAATTTGATGTTGTCCAGAAGAACCGCCAGACGTAGAGGGTAGGGGTTGTGGCCATACATATTAGACATTCTTTAAGGTACAAGGCGGTTCGAAGACTCCAGAATTGTAATGGTAAGATTGAAATGTACGGAATTGAACTCGATTTAAGGGACGGTAAACTACGCACTTGTTTCCTACTACCAAATCTCCATTCATCTCAGACAAGATAATACGAATTATAAGGGAAAAACGGCCTTTTCATGTCCGTGGTGGAACAGCGAATGTGAGAAATTGGCCCGCTTAAGGAGGGCCGTACTACTAAAATTCGAACATACAGAACTGCGGGTGGATACAATCGCTTTCAAAAAAGCTGATGACAGAGCCGAAAACGGTATCAAGAATTTGAAGAAAGAACATTCTGAAAAAAATGTGTGTATCACTTACCAAACATACAAAAACGACATACGTATGGAGGAAAGTTACGTGATTTAAAATCCGATTCCAGTTTAAGTACGACGGTAATGAATACGGCAGATAAAATATTCAAAACGACGAACTTCTAATAGGAAGGCTGTGGTCACCCTGGGTCAGCGTGCCGTGTCCCCCATTTAAAAAACGAAACCCAAAATGTGTTTCTAGATCTGCCATTCATGAGTTTTGAAGTTGATCTTGCATTCTCAAATTTTCATCCAGGTATAGATGGTATTGACTATACTATTATCTCACTACTACCAGATGAGGCGGCAAAAAATATGCTATCAAATCTGTACAACGATATTTTCTGTTCGCAATCGTTTCCCGAGGAATGGAAATTATATGAAATTTTGTTTATTCCTAAAGGAGATGGAACAAAATACAGACCAATTTCACTGGCACCATGTCTGCGTAAGGTGCTTGAAAAAATGTTCAACTTCAGGATTCCGTGGTGACTGGAGTTTTATGGAAAACTTCCCGAATCACAGTTCAGCTTCAGAAAATCGAGATCACGTATGGACAATGTATCTCTTTTATATGCGGAGGCTATCAAAGCCTTTAAACAGGACAAATCCTTCGCTATCGTTTTTTGAGACATAGAATCAGCCCATCATAATGTCCTTGCTCATGTTTTAATCGATAAACTTAAGGACCTCGCCGTCTCAAGTGACCTTCCAGCGTTCATTTTTAATTTAGTTTCAGCCAGATCTCTCTCGTTCAAGTTTGGAGATATCGATGCAACTTGCCGAGTACATAGAGGTCTCCCGCAGGGTAGCCTTTTCAGCCCCTTACTGTACGCCATATACGTTTTGGACCTTGAAAACATCATTGATCCTGTATGCCGCATTTTTCGGTACGCTGATGATGAGCCATCGCTACTCTGGTCGCTCCTACTGCAGATGCTTTAAATTACCTCATATTGCATTTAGCCAGGGTGAACGAGCAGCTGTCCCAAATTGGTTTAACACTGGCTGCACGAACGCCGACTAGTATTATTTTTTAAAAGAAAACGAGATGTTTTGGCAATATTGCTTTTAATTGCTCGATATAATCTCTATTACTAGATGTTGCCGCTATGAATTGCCGAATACCCAATGGGTATGCAACATTCAAAGCAATTTTGTTTCTATCTCGTTTGTACGTATACTCGGACGACAGTTGCTCAACTGAATTGCTATTGGATGAACATATTGCTTAGTTCACTCATGTTGCTCCATATCCCTCAATATGTTGTGGCGACACATCCAGCAACAATTGCTCCATATAGGAATCGCAGTAAACTGCTGGATATAGTCGTGACGTTGTAATTGGCCAATATTGCCCAGTATTTGTTTGAAGTTGGCGAGTAAGTGGGAGGAAGTAGGATAAAAAGGGAGAAAAAAAGGAAAGGAGGAAAAGTGCAGAAAAACAGGAAGTACGAGGAGAATGAAATGAAGAAGGTGGAAGAGAAGAGGGAGGGACGACAAGAAAAATAAAGATGAGTAATTATAGGAGAGGAAGGAAAAGGGGCAAAAGAGCGAAAGAGAGGCAACAATGAACGAACGAATTCGAGAAAAGACCAGGAAGAAGAGGAGGATATGTAAGAACAAGTGTACAAAAGGAGCTACAAATAGAAAAACCCGAAGAAAGTAGGGGAAGGTGGCGAAGGGTGGATGATAACGGAAGAAAGTCAGGAAGGGCGAGGGAGGGAGGTAGAGGAAGTAAGAGAACGGGAGACAGAGGAAGAAGTAGCAGGATAGAATAGCCATGGTTCAGATGATGAGGTTGCGATGATGGAAGTAGCAAAGAAACGCTCTTTCGTGGTTGTCCATTTGATAGCGATAACGGTACGGTGGGTTAGTGTGGCCGCGTCTACCAATAGACGTCAGATGAACGTTATTACGTGGTTATTTGAGACTCTCCCCCCCTCCCGCCTACCCCCTTGCTCTCGCTCTTCGTTATACACTCATCTTCGGAAAATGGAGCCTCCCCATCACTTCAATTTTCACTGAGCTACGTTCCAGAAATCCTTACCTCGTCTTGGTCGTAAATTGGGTTTTATGAAACTTTATATTGACCCTTCCTTTGTCCTCAATAGACTGGTACCCCCCTCCTTTCCATACGATGTGGTGCATGGAGCGCTTTATCGGTATTTAGGGAAACGGATACAAAAACGGTGCACGTTGTTCGCCCACTGATGCTCCTATCTCTTGATCCACATTGTGAAGATGATTTTCAGATAATCCAGATAAAGTTAAAAACGATCTTCTACTTATCTTATCGATATATAATCGAGTTGTTTTCAAAATAATGTAGATGATGAATAGACCTTTGGACGAAATATACCTTTGGAAGTATCCAGATAACCCGGATAAGTTCAAAGCCATTTAGGCAGGGGCCGAATAATTTACAAAAATTCTGGAAACTCCGGCATGATCCAGATCGAGGGATTGTCCCGATTGTCCAGAAACCCGAAATTATTTTCCCAATGATGCAGTAATTGAGACATTTTTCAAATTAGATATGGATATTACAAAGTTAAGAGGAAAATTATTGATATGGAATTAAAGAAATGAAATTTGACATTGATCGTGAGAAAAAAAGGGAATTTGGAAAAAATAAAACTTAAGGGTCAATATTAGGCTCTCTTGCTCCGATTTAATCTCTGGAAATGGAGAGTTAGTACAGTCGTGCTGTCGCTGAAAAAGCCCGGAATCGGAGAAAACTAGAAGAAGGCTAGTTTTTTGACAAGTATTTTTGTAGGTGCCGCGGGTGCTAAATCCAAGTTTGCCTAAAAATCGGGGCGTGGGGTTCTTTTTTAGGGGATGAAACGAGAAGGGGTGGATTAATGCCAAACTACAACCCCTACGAGGTCGGCGCCGTGAGACAAAATGTTCAGAAAAATCCGGGCTTTAGTTTTGTCCACAGCGCCGAAGTTGTGGACGTTCATTTTGGGGGTGAAAAAGTGGGGTGAAATTTAGAAAAATCAGTTTTAATTCAATAACTCTTTAAAAAAAAAACGTACACTTTTTGTTCAAATGGGAACGTTGTAGCCCTTGAAAAGACGCGTCGATCGGGTATTTGATCATCACTCTCCGACAATATCTTCACGCCCAAAAAAATGGTTAAAAAACAACAAAAAAATTGTTTATTGAATAACTCAAAAGCAAACAGTTTTTTGGGTATGGTTCAAATGTACGAAATGTAGAGAATAATTTTCTCCATATTTTCGTTACTATGGACCACCCTTGAATTTTGATTTTCCAACCCCTCTCGAGGGTTGAACATTCAAAATGAAATTCTAGGAAAACTATTGACCGCACGAATTCACCGCCGTGGAAGAATTTGTAGCTTGAACACTCAGCTACATTTTTGTCCAAAGCGCCAAACTCGTATCTCTTTAGTTTCGGTCAATAGTTTTCCCAGAATTTCATTTTGAATTTTCAACCTCTGAGAGGGGTTCGAAAATGCAAAATTTAAGGGTTGTCCATAGGAACGAAAATATAGAGAAAATTATTCTCTACATTTCGTACGTTTGAACCATCCCCGAAAAATCGATGGTTTTCGAGTTATTCAATAAAAATGTTTTTTGTTAATTCTTCAACAATTATTTTGGGGGTGAAGATATTATTGGAGAGGGTTGATCGAATACTCGATCGATGCGTCTTTTCAAGGGCTACAACGTTTCCATTTGAACAAAAATTGTATTGTTTTGTCCTAAAGAGTTATCGAATTAAAACTGATTTTTCAAAATTTCACACCACTTTTTCACCCTCAAAGTGAACGTTCGCGACTTCGGCACTATGGACAAAAATAAAACCCGGATTTTTCTGAACATTTTGTCTCCCGACGCCAACCTCGTAGGGGTTGCAGTATGGAATTAATCCACCCCCAACCCCTAAAAAACCCTACACCCCGATTTTTAGGCAAACTTGGTTTTAACACCCGTGGCACCTACAAAATCACCTGTCAAAAAACTAACCTTCTTCTAATTTTTTCCGATTGCAATATACAGCACGACTGTACTAAGTGAAATGTAAAAAGAAAATTCAAATAAAGACATGTTGCGAATAAAAATTAAATATAGATCGAATTATTTTTCGAAATAAACTTAGAACCAAAAAACATAAATATCCCAATAGAATAAATATTTTTTTAATCAATACAAATATATCTTGAGAAAACTGTGGAAAGTTGATAAATATGTAAATAGTAAAATATGCAAAATTCGTAATACAAATTATACATCAGACGTTAAAAATCAGGGAATAAGGAAAGAACAATTAAACTTCACCTTTTGAAACTTGAGAATGCAAAATGAAAAGTGTTTAAATAAAACTTACAAAGTGGCGAAAAATACCGGCAACAAAAAACGTTAATACATTTAACAACAAAAAACATTGGGTTGTAGAAAATAAAAATAAAAATTGGAAAAAAACCGTTAATAAACATTTTATGCCACAAAGTCGTGCTTCGAGAATCAGACGAATAGATGGTTCCTTTCTCGGCTACTTTAGTTAGCTATTTAACGTGGAGTGATTCTCAGCCGGGGTGAGTTTCGGGTATCCTGTTTATTGACATACGTCATGCGGAAAGACACCGTTGTCGTGTGCCAGATGAAAATCAACGACTGGGAAGCCGAGTCAAGAGGAGAGAAGAGGCCTCGAGATGATTGGAGAGCGAGGCGGATCTCGTGAGGTCTTTTGAGCTTAATGCCTCCCTTGTTTGTTACGTAAACAGTAATTACTGCGTACAATGAGAGCGATACGTCCGCGCCAGTCCTAATCCCATGATGGGACTACATTATATCGGGCCTTCTGTTCTGAAGACATACTTCTTTTTCGATACATAAACAAAATACTTTCCCTAGCCTTTCTTAATTGATTTTTTCTTTTATTAATTGAAAATGCTCAACCGTAATAAATTAAATACCACTACAAATTTGGATTCGTTCAGTACAAAAAAAGATCAAAGATATCATGAAAAATATGTATAACGTGAAAATGAAGTACTGCGTGTATTTAAAAAAAAACACGATGAATGAAGTGTGTGAAAAAAATGGGTCGTATTTTTTCATTACGCGAGAAAATAACAATACCATAAATGAAATAAAAAATACAAAATAAAATCAAAATTCATGAATTTATAAATGGGTAATAAATTCAATTGAATATCAAAATGTGTCATAAAGAATGATTAGCCGGTTATTTACTGCAATTACTTGAAATTTTACACGTTTTCAATGCGCTATTGATCAACAACCAATGTTTACAAAAAAAAGATCAAAGATGTAATGAAAAATATGTATAACGTGAAAATGAAGTACTACGTGTATTTAAAAAAAAACACGATGAATGAAGAGTGTGAAAAAAATGGGTCGTATTTTTTCATTACGCGAGAAAATAACAATACCATAAATGAAATAAAAAATACAAAATAAATTCAAAATTCATGAATTTGTAAATGTGTAATAAATTCAATTGAATATCAAAATGTGTCATAGAGAATGATTAGCCGGTTATTTACGTTAATTACCCGAAATTTTACATGTTTTCAATGCGCTGTTGATAAACAACTGATGTTTCTATAGACAATTGTTTGGTGTTGTCTCAGATTGTCTGGGTTTCGGTTGGTCTCGCTATAACAATTAACATAACAGACAATTATCGTTGAGGCAAAACAATTGGAATAAACGTTCAAACATTTTCAAAATGTTTTTGTTGCTCATGTCAGTTTGATTTGTGATACTATTTGCGAAGCTGTATTTCTTAATCAAATACATAATATTCATCGGGCACTCCTGGTGTAACGTGTGTCTGGTACACCTTGACCATGTAAAAAAAAGGAGACGAACCATTAGAGCAACGTTATAAAGCTCGACGAACGATACGAGCTATTCAGGGAGATTATGGGGTTACCCCACTTGCGATTTTGAAAAAATCGATTTTCTTTTATTGCATTTTTTTTTGAAGTATAAGTATCTGAGAATATGTCCTGAAAATTTCAAGTCGATCCGAACAAAATTGACTGAGATATGAGCGTCGAAAGAGAAGAATCCGTTGTGTAAACGACCGGAAATTGAAACTTTAAACGCATTTTTCTCAAAATGACATTTCTGAAGTCGGTGACCAAGATTACTCGAACACTAATGAACCGATCTTCTTGAAATTTTGCAGGCTTATTTAATACATAAAAATGTAGTCTTTAATCGTTCGATTTTTTTCGTTAAAATCGAACCATTAACTTTGACTGTCCGCCATTTTGTGAAAAATGAATATTTGTTAAAATCCTTCGATTAAAGACTAGTTTATACTTTTATTTGACTAAATCCATCCGCATTTTTTTCAGATGATCTACTTCGCCGCAATGTTGGTCACCGCAAACCGTGTATATAAAAACATTATTTCATTGACGGCCATTTGCCACTAAGCAATGTAATATTTTTCAATAAAAAAATTACTGAAAGTTCTTCAAGATGTGTTCTTTAAGATGGTATATTGATCGATTGAAAAAGTTTTGTAGTTTTCTTTAAAAAAATTCATGAAGAAGGCCTTTTTTGCGCTACAAGTGGGGGTAACGCCTTAAGGCACAGGATGTGACGAGGGTGGGAGAGAGGGAGAAGAAATTTTAAATATTAATGTACTAAAAAGTTGAAAATAATTTGTTTCACCAGGGCTTCTTGGCCCGTGGCTAAGGTCATCGTGTAGTATCTGTTCTTATCAGTTGAATATCTGATATTCTCCCCACGATTATCGTGGACGATCATTCTAATGCTCACTTTTTATTTACGATTTAAAAACAATTGAAAAACTTTCAATTTTTGAAAATAAAACGAGTTCGATCAAACACTTTATTGTCACAATTCTATCCTATTCCAAAGAACTGCATGCGATTTTTCAAATATTTTCACCAATTCTCGTGAGTGTACATTTATTTGAACCAACAATCAAGAAATTATTGTAAGTGCACATGGAATCATATTGAAAACATGACTTCTCGAATTCACAAATAAATTCTTTTGATTGCAATGAACGTTCATTTCATCGAATATTACATTTTTTTTTCTATCAGAAACTAAATGCCCTGCTACAGGTGACAATTGTACTTCGTGGCAAAAAATACCATTATTTCGGATCCACATCTTTGATATTTCAGCCATGACATACACTTGTCTCGATCTCATACTAGTTTCATGATATTGCACTTTTGATATTGTACGGAGTACGAAAATGTCACGTCTCATGGCATATTCGTTTCGAGGTGGTAAAGAAATAATTCATTCTATTGATTATATTTTTGTACGAAATAAAAAATGTTGTAGCAACCGCTTAATTATTTCATCCATATATCTACGGATTGTATATAGAATTATTTTATTTAAAGGATGATGTAGATATTCAGAGAACAGAAGAGAACTTCAAATAAAATAATGTGCCATTTAAATCAATCACATTTTCCAATATTTTATAGTATTGTAACAATCTCATATATCGGTGGTACTCCGCGTTCAGACATTCATTTGAGTCAAACGATTTATTTTTTTTATTCAATTTTCTTTTATCTCAGTGTAGTCGAGAAGTGGGTGAAATATTGATTGTCCGTTTTGCATCTCACACCAATTCGAGTAAAATAAAAGCTTGTAAAAAATAGATAAACATCATTGTATAGGGGACATTTTAGGCCGAATCAAGAGACCTTCGCCCTTAAGGCTTCGATTCCAAATGTTTTCATCTTCCAACAAATAATACAAATAATAATAATATAATACAAATAATACAAATAATACAAATAATACAAATAATAATACAATACACAAAAACAAAATTCGCCATACACTTTCGAAATTTCGTGTGCCTCTAATTTTTGAATACCTTAGTATTTTTCGGACAAATCCAAACAAAAATCGATTAAAAGTCCTAAAGAATGTCCAAAAAAAATCGATATCATGTACAGATTTTTTTGCACCGTATTCGGTGCCACTATTGCATGAAAATCATTCTTAAATTAGAACCACAATGCGCTGTAGTGATTGAAAAATCTAATGGGACAGAAATTGTCTCGGACGACGGCTTCGTGAAATTAATCTCTGGAAATGGAGAGTGGAATATAAAAAGAAGATTAGAAGAAAAAATATATACAAATTGAGAATAAAATCGATGGATAGTTTAATTCTATAAGGAAAACATTCTATAATAGAGGGAGAGAATGGTCCAAAGTAAAGGGTCTACGCTGCGAACTGAACGCAAAAAGCTTTTCGCGATACAATCAATCCCTTCGCTCGTAAATTCGTCGACAGGGCCATCGCATATTCATCCGTAAAATAAAAAATAATACGTCCATGTATTGAATGCATATATATATATATATATATATATAAATTATTTTATCCGATGCAGATATTACAAATTACAAATATGCAATTAAAAAATTAAATTAGATATTGATCGGGAGAAAAATAGGGAATTAGAAGAAAGTATAGGTCAAACGACCAATGAGGCTCTTTTTCGTGAATTTAATCTTTGGAAATGGAGAGTGAAATATAAAAAGAAGATTAGAAGAAAAAATATACAAATTGAGAATAAAATCGATAGATAGTTTAATTCTATAAGGAAAACATTTTATAATAGAGGGAGAGAATGATCGAAGGTAAAGGGTCTACGCTGCGTAATTGTAATTTTATTTCGGCAATAAAGTAACAAGAAAAAGAAAGGAAAATCAAAGGACTTAATAAATGAATTAAAATTAAAAAAAAAACACAAAAAAAACATTTTTAAGCGTAAGGTTTTTATTTGATCCCGTCGCTACGAAAGTCCCGAGTATAAAATGTGCATAAATGATGACGTATCTCTCAGCACGGATAGGGCGAGAGACACGAGGAAAACTTGTGTCCGTGTAAATGCGCTCGGGCATTTGTGCAATCTCCAACGCCTCTGCTGTATATACCTCCTCCTGCGAGCATCGCGACTTGGGCCATCTTGCACTCGGGCTGAATGTGTGTGTGTGTGTGTGTGTGTGTGGGTGGAGGTTGGGAGCAAGGCTGCCGGAAATTGCCGCAATGGAGAAGAGAGGTGTACAATCAGCTGCGGAGGTTCCGTGCATTATGCCGATCCAGTTACCCCTGTATTAGCGAAAAATTTTATTTCTTTTCTCCCTCCCTCCCTCCCCCCCTCTCCAGCTTTCTCACGAACCGAGCTTTTTTACAGGACGAGAAACAGAAAAAAAGAAGCGAAGAAAAAAATTGCTACACCGTTCCAGGATTCTGGGTTACGGTTCGTTCGTGCGGGCTGTACGACTGTGTTATTGGCCTCGTCATGAGGTTTAATATTGATGAGATTGAGCGAACGATATGACGAATCGGAATCTTATCATTTGCTAATTGTTCATTTTTTGAAAATGAACATGGCACAGATATATATAATATGTATAATCTACATACATCCAAAGGCATCCAGATGGTTTATTCGTCATCTACGTTCTTTGAAAAATGCCTTTTTATATATAATTATACATACACGTGTTTTTATTTTTCAATCATTTTCATGTTTCACTCGGATAACGCAGATGACGAACGAGCCATCGAGATATCTTTGGAATTGTCTCGATAACTCGGATAAGCGTAAAGCCATTTGGGCAGGGTCCAGCTAATTTACAAAAAATCTGGAATCTCCGGAATGATTTGGATCAACCCATACGAAAATAAAATATATGTAAAAATATATTTTTCGATATATTAAAAAAGGGATGTAAAATATATTTCAGATATATTGTCCATCTCAGATATAGATTAGATATATGCAATATATACGGGAAATGCATTGAAAATATATTCGCGATATCAAAGTTTTCGCCGAAAATAGATCTTCAGAATGTATATAAAAATGTATATGTTTGATAGGCGGTTACGTATATTCGAAATATATTGAAAATATACTTACAATGTACTCAAATTACCTTCAAAATATACTACACGTGTATTTTAACTGTATTCGACTTACAATTGAAATATACTTTAAATGTATTTAAACTGCATCTAAAATATACTTGAAATATGTTCGTACTACATTTCAAATATTATTGAAATACAATCAACGTGTATTTAAGATATACTTGAAATATATTTAAACTATACTTGAAATATTGTTAAAATTTTTGTTATGACGTTATTTACATCATTGCACCCTTTTGCGATATGTTTTTCTCGTCCTTAATAACGATTATGGTGTTTGCGGGTTCAAATATATTAATGATTCAAATTTAAATTATATCAGACGCTTACACGCCGCAAGGTGGTTTCGAACCCGGGACCTCTGAGTGATGAGCTGGGACGTTCCCCACTGAGCTAGTTCTACTTATTAAATTAACTTTCGTATCGTCTGCATATCGTACAATACACAGAGTTAATTTATTGAGAAATGTGTGGATTTACAAGAGTAACTAACATTATCGGATCAATTACTTAATTGCCCTCGCATAGAGAGCGATAATCGAATAGAATTACGAGATTACATAACCTTCAATTTTTTTGTCCGATCATTTATTCCGGCTAGTACGGCTAGGTCTTCGCGAGATACCGACTTGATGATGTTTTTCACTTGCAACGTCATCTGTTACTCAAGTTTCTTAACCAACCATATTTAAAATATATAAAACATACATTCAGTTTGTATGTTTGATATACTTAAGATGTATCTTAAATGGATTTATATTTATATATCGCATAGGTTTTCAATCATATCCAAAATTATACTTGACATACCCAACTTTTCGTACAAAATGTATTTAATATATGTTTTATGTATCTTTCGATATATTTTTTTATATATTTTATTTCCATGTGGGAAGCTTATGAATTTGGAACTATTTCGATTGTCCAGAAATTCGAAATTATTTTCCTTGTGATGCAGTAGTTGAAATATTCTTGAAAAATTATTTTATCAGATGCAGATATTACAAAGTTAAACATTATTACAGATATTACAAATTACAAATATGCAATTAAAAAATTAAATTAGATATTGATTGGGAGAAAAATAGGGAATTAGAAGAAAGTATAGGTCAAACGACCAATGAGGCTCTTTTTCGTGAAATTAATCTCTGGAAATGGAGAGTGGAATATAAAAAGAAGATTAGAAGAAAAAAATATACAAATTGACAATAAGATCGATGGATAATTTAATTCTATAAGGAAAACATTCTATAATAGAGGGAGAGAATGGTCCAAAGTAAAGGGTCTACGCTGCGAACCGAACGCAAAAAGCTTTTCGCGATACAATCAATCCTTTCGCTCGTAAATTCGTCGACAGGGCCATCGCATATTCATCCGTAAAATAAAAAATAATACGCCCATGCATTGAATGCATATATATATATATATATATATATATATATATATATATATATATATATATATATATATATATATAAATTATTTTATCCGATGCAGATATTACAAAGTTAAACATTATTACACATATTACAAATTACAAATATGCAATTAAAAAATTAAATTAGATATTGACCGGGAGAAAAATAGGGAATTAGAAGAAAGTATAGGTCAAACGACCAATGAGGCTCTTTTTCGTGAATTCAATCTCTGGAAATGGAGAGTGAAATATAAAAAGAAGATTAGAAGAAAAAATATACAAATTGAGAATAAAATCGATAGATAGTTTAATTCTATAAGGAAAACATTCTATAATAGAGGGAGAGAATGATCGAAGGTAAAGGGTCTACGCTGCGAACCGAACGCAAAAAGCTTTTCGCGATACAATCAATCCCTTCGCTCGTAAATTCGTCGACAGGGCCATCGCATATTCATCCGTAAAATAAAAAATAATACGTCTATGCATTGAATGCATATATATATATATATATATATATATATATATATATATATATATATATATACACATACATACATACATACATACATACATACATACATACCTACATACATACATACATACATACATACATACATACATACATACATATATATATATATATATATGTTATGTATGTATGTATATATATGTGAATGTATAAATGCGTGTCCATACACACGTACGTTGTACCCAATATGTATTACCGTACACGGTGACTCGCCTCACCTCGTTTGCACCCTTAAACTCGCGGGAGAAGCGTCCGCACATACGGATGTAGATGCACTGTTTTGGGTGTATACGTGTGTGTGTGTGCACGCGCACGCGTATACACATCATCAGCGTATATTCATGAGCCAAAGGCTATAAAACGTAACAGTCAAATCGAAAATGCTTCCCTCGTCGTTATAGGAGGCTTTCAAAATGCTCGTGCGCCGTTCGCGTATACGCGAATTTCTCGCCACGCTGTTTCAGCCTTCGTTCCCAATGTTTTACTCCTTCGCGTCATCGGAATCCTCCAAAAGGTTCAGCGAAAAAAAATCGGTTTGCATACAATCGAGTAAGAAGGGCGGGGGGGGGTGCATGGAAAAAAAGACTTCGGCTGAATAAATCCGTCGTTGGGGGATTATTGAAAATAATTTATCGTAATAAGTGTATATCATGATATACCGTAATGTATAATAATATATGTAATAATATAAAAATAAATGTCCAATGAAAAAACGAATAATTTATTGAAAACATGGAATACACTCTGATTTTAATTATTATTTATTCCATCGACATAACGATAATCAAATAAAATGAAATAACGAAAATGAAAGATCTCAGGCTTTCATCTCAACTTTTTTTTGCCATCTCGCTGTGAACAACTTCGAACTAAAAGCTGAACAATGGCAATGATGCAAGTGATTTTTTTTTCTGTTTGCACGGCGAGGAGCGAGGGTCGAGGGGTCTAGAGTAGCGAGATATTTTCATTTCAATGCGTGCACACTTGGATCGTATTTCTTGCAATATCACTCAACCGGGCACGTCACGAAGGAGGATACTATAAACGCCGAAATGGAGATGCATTACTTCGTTATTCGATATATGATGCCGGCCGAATATCGATTTAATAATATATTTACCCTGACGTCTCCGGCTGGGCTGTGCTCCCCTCTCGTTCGTATAGATTACCCTCGGCCCGTGCTCGATGCCAATCTTTGTATGTTTTACACACACACACGCGTGCGCGCCTACACACAAACTCCTACGCGCGCGCTCGCGCACGCGTACACATATATAGACTGCTTCGCGGATCCATCAAGCATCATATATGTTTTCATTACTGTGTACATGTCCATACTAGTTTTAGGCCTACTCAATTCCCTTTTTCATTTCGTCAAGTACCACTGGACCGTATATATATATATATATATATATATATATATATATATATATATATATATATATATGTGTGTGTGTGTGTGTATATATATATATATATAATCAATTTTTTCGCATATTAAAGATCGTCAGTACATCGTAGAAAAAAAAATCTTACGCTAAGTGTTAGTACAGTCGTGCTGTATATTGGAATCGGAAAAAATGAGAAGAAGGCTAGTTTTTTGACAGGTGATTTTGTAGGTGCCACGGGTCCTAAAACCAAGTTTGCCAAAAAATCGGGGGGTAGGGTTTTTTTAGGGGATGAGGGTGGATTAATGCCAAACTACAACCCCCACGAGGTCGGCGCCGGGCGACAAAATGTTCAGAAAAATCCGGGTTTTATTTTTGTCCATAGCGCCGAAGTCGTGGAAGTTCATTTTGGGGGTGAAAAAGTGGGGTGAAATTTTGAAAAATCAGTTCTCATTCGATAACTCTTTAGCACAAATTCATACAATTTTTGTTCAAATGGAAACGTTGTAGCCCTTGAAAAGACGCGTCGATCGAGTATTCGATCAACCCTCTCCAATAATATCTTCACCCCCAAAAGAATTGTTGAAGAATTAACAAAAAAATTGTTTATTGAATAACTCAAAGACAATCGATTTTTCGGGGCTGGATCGAGTGTACGAAATGTAGAGAATAATTTTCTCTATATTTTCGTTCCGATGCACAACTTTTGAATTTTGCTTTTTCGAAGCCCTCTCAGGGGTTGAAAATTCAAAATGAAATTCTGGGAAACCTATTGACCGAAACTAAAGCGATACGAGTTTGGCGCTGTGGACAAAAATGTAGCCGAGGGTTCAAGTGACAAATTCTTCCACGGCGGCGAATTCGTGCCGTCAATAGTTTTCCCAGAATTTCATTTTGAATGTTCAACCCCCGAGAGGGGTTGGAAAATCAAAATTCAAGGATGGTCCATAGCAACGAAAATATGGAGAAAATTATTCTCTACATTTCGTACATTTGAACCATACTCGAAAAACCGATTGTTTTTTAGTTATTCAATAAACTATTTTTTTCTTTGTTTTTTTTAACCATTTTTTGGGGGTGAAGATATTATCGGAGAGTGATGATCGAATACTCGATCGACGCGTCTTTTCAAGGGCTACAACGTTCCTATTTAAACAAAAAACGTACGATTTTTTTTCTAAAGAGTTATTGAATTAAAACCGATTTTTCAAAATGTCACCCCACTTTTTCACCCTCAAAATGAACTTCCACGACTTCGGCGCTGTGGACAAAACTAAAGCCCGGATTTTTCTGAACATTTCGTCTCACAGCGCCGACCTCGTAGGGGTTGTAGTTTGGCATTAATCCACCCCCATCTCCTTTCATCCCCTAAAAAAGAACCCTACACCCTGATTTTTAAGCAAACTTGGATTTAGCACTCGCGCCACCTACAAAATAACCTGTCAAAAAACTAGCCTTCTTCTAATTTTCTCCGATTCCGAGTTTTTTCAGCGACAGCACGACTGTACTAACTGGGAAAAGTAGTTTTACGTTGTTGTTCTTTAGGCGTCGATGGGACTCAGTCAGTCGGAGATCGGATTACAAGGCGAAGGCCCAAGGGCCCGAGGCGAGGCGCCTAGGAATGGACAACGGACATTCTGTCTCCAGACCTCGAAGTGACCGGTCACGTTCACCATCCTAAAGACTTTGCGATATTTATTCAATCCATCAATTTACTAATGTATATTAAAAATCTGATTATCCATAAAGATAGTGTTAATTAAATCTGTCTTTGTAAAACTCAAAGATTCGATCTTTAAATGTTCTTCCAACATAAGTGCGCCCTATATATATATATATATATATATATATATATATATATATATATATATATATATATATATATATATATATATATATATAGATGTAGTATATATAATAAAATGGATATAGAAAAAAATAGATGTCAAAAGTTTTATTTACAACACACACACACACACACACACACACACACACACACACACACACACACACACACACACACACACACACATATGCATACATATGTCGTCGTTATGATTTTTGCCAATGTTTGTTTCACACGAACATGTTTAAATATATAAAACGTAGTATGAAAGTTCAATACAACAATATCCGAGTTACGTTTCGGTGGACTATTTCATAATAATGTCCATAAGGTCAGCTTTAGAAAAATGCTTCCGTCGTCCTCGAGATCTATCGTTTTAATGCCTTCGCTCTTGCACGTCGCCATATCGCTCGATGATGACGTGACAGTCATCAAACAGGTCGAAACTAAACAGTCGAACCCTTGTTCTCGACTTTGTTTAGGTCTGGGCGATGAGAGATCTCCCGAATTCGCTCGGAGCTTTGTCGTATAAAGCGACAAAACGTTTCGTCATCAAATGTATATTGCTGTCCACGCCTTTTGCCACGGTCAATTTTTCCCCTAACATTTACCGGATCGGCTTCTTCTCCTGCAAACCTAATAAAAAGAATCAGTACTGTGGCGCTAATGGTCCCGCTGGCCATAGGGTTACTTATCTGCCACCTCCGTCGAGTGCCCTCGGGGTACGGCTCCTGCGAAAGTAACGACGTAATACCTTATGTGAACAACCCTGGATCTAGGGGCGGGGGGGGGGGGCAAACCCGGGTACCTGCCCCGGGCGGCAATTAAAGAGGGCGCCAAATTCATGCGTTTGAAAAAAAAAACTCGTTTCACTAAAGCGCCTAGCATCCAGGGCGCTTTAGTGAATTTCGATGGCCTCGCGATCCTAGCCATCGAAAATAAAAACTGCACGTGCGACGAACTTTGCTGAGGTAATGGGTTTTTGCGCGGAAAGGAAAGCTGGACGTGTAAAGCTGTAGCAAGATTAGATAGTAAAACTTTCTGGGACCTAAAAACTGAAGTTGTGTTTAGTCTTGTTAAGGGACAACACCACTGTGACGGCTTCAAAAAATCGATTTTTTGAAAACCATCTAGAAAAATCTAAAATACATTTAAGATTAAGATGCCGTTGGACCCAGGTCGAAAAAATAATTATTTTCGGAGATATTGAATATTTCGTGGAGCGGTGCAGCGCTCCGTGACGCTCGGGGTCCCGCGCAGCTGCGCGCCTCAGGGTCGGCAGGTATACCGGGCCTTTCCCAGGTCCTGCGGGTCTTTCCCAGATATACTTTTGTCTCCCTTCACAAAAACCGGCTATTGTTATAAATATAGTTTCGAAAAAAAGCCATAGGTGGCGATAATTGAAAAATTTTCAAGTCGTCAATCGTCAATCGTCGATATTGCAGCTGATATCGCGGTATTATTATTCAATGATAGCCTGAGAAGCCTCATGAAAGTTTTGGAGACGTTGGGGATAACTATCGGCCCAAATTGTTTCAATTTTTGCGTTGAAACCGACGCAGCGCGGATCGAGCTGGTGGAGCGCTTGCTCACAGACGCTGCAAAAGAGGCAAGAAGATCCTCTACAAGTTCGAGAAAAGATGCTAGGGACAATGATTTGCTTCTTGAAGGCCAGATATATGGTGCCGGCATCGCTGATTAAAGGTAAACAATTTTTTTCCAATTTATCGCATGAATTAACAAACCTAAAACTTTGAACGCGTTTTTCTCAAAACCACTTTTTTGAGTGCGGCACGCAGCAGAACTCGAGCAATTTTTATCCGATCGACTTCAAATTTGGACGGCATCAATAAAACTAGATTATCTAAAGAAGTACACAGGATTTTTTCGATATCTCAATAATAAAAAAAGTTATAGCCTATTTTCGACGAGAAATTTTGCTCGAAAATCGTCCTTTAATTTCAAAAGCGTGCCTATTTTTTAAAAATCAATATTTTTTCAAATCCCTATGTACTTCTCTTCAAAATATTATATTATTAACGAAAACACTCGGTATTTTTTTTTCAGATCGACTTTGAAGAGAGTTCTGCTGCGTGCCGCGAACCACTGCAGAGGCAACAGTACCTGACGCGGGAGCTTCCCCAGCGTCACCATGGGGCGTGAAAAATTAAAAAAAGTTTTTTATGTATCTTCAATAAACAACGAACAAAACAAAAAAAATTCTTTCGAATATCTCTTTTTTTGCCACAAAAATATTTCTTGAAAAATGGCAAAAAAACAGGGGGTCACAGTGGTGTTATCCCTTAATGTCACACATAAGGAAAAGTTATTAGCAAATGGCTAATAAAGAGTGCAAATTGATTTAAGGATTTCTATTCTCTCAGTCACAAAAATCCCACCCAGCATATTTGTTTTCTGAGTTTTTTCACAATGTCAAGTTTTGCCCCGGCTTGAAAAAATAGTAGATCCGGTGCTGTTTGTGAATCCCTCCCTTCCTAACCGACCCGGCCCGAGCCTGCCACGCGCTAGTTCGCGCGCCGGCCGACGGTGGGCGTCGGGCGAATCCTCTCCCGTAAGTGCTGGCAGACCGAAGCGGGTATAAAACTCCGGCCTCGAGTCGGTAAAGATAATAGCATTTAGCTGTTCACAGCCCGTGAACACGCTTACCCCTACGAGCTCGCTCCTACTCATATTTTCCAATGGTGTCGTTCAACAATGTTCACAGTCAGTGAAGATGCCCTTCATTCCGCGAACGTTCCCTTCATCTCTTAACCACCATTTTTTATATCCTTCTCTCCGGTCTTTTCACAATAACCTCTAGTTTCTCGGGTCGAAAAAATCGATTTTTTTTCTTCATAAATCACATCTACAACATGTGTAGAAAAAGTGTGGCAAAGGATTTTTCGATATTCGAAGTGATTCAGAAGTTACGACCCTGGAACGGAGCAGGTATACGGAGCGCGCGCCGGGCTGCTCCGAAAGCCGAGCAATTCGAACACAATGAACCGCCTCTTTCTGAAGCAGTTCAAAAAGTTATAAAGCCAATTTATGAGGATTTATCAGAAGAAGAATTGTTGAGCAGATGCCTGGGAGCGGAAACTCAAAATAATAACGAGTCGCTCAATTCGTTAAGCTGGACTTTTGCTCCGAAGCACCTCCATTCTGGGCCAAAAGTGGTTGAAATCGCCACGTTTCTCGCTGTCATAATCTTCAACGAAGGATTCAAATCTATCCTGAAGACCTTGAAAACCATGGGAGTGAAAATCGGCCCACAAGCTAAAGGATATGTTCAACAGCGCGATAGCTCTCGGATCGACCGTTCGGAAAGGCGCACGAGTGATATTGTAAAACAGGCCCGAATCGCGAAAAGGGAGGACGGAGCAGCTCTGCGTGACTTCCAAGAAGAAGAGGAAGGCCTGTTGTATGGTCCAGGCATAGCAGATTGACGGTGAGATGAAATTTTTAGTATAAATCACATGCGCGAACTTTCAAACGCGTTTTTCTCGAAACACCATTTTTCAAAACGGTGACCACGATATTTCAGAAACTACTGCACCGATCTTGTTCAAATTTATACAGCATCTTCAATATGTTATAAGCCAGCGATTGAACTAGGATTATCATGATTGCTTCGATAGTTTTTTTTTTGTACGAGCGAAAAACTTAAGAAAAAATGAGTAAAAAATAGAATGTAATTTTCAAAAGTGTTTAAAAAAGTCAATTTTTGTAATTTAGAATTCACTCTAGTTCAATCGCTAGTCTTAAATATGAAGATTAAAATGCCGTTTGGTTTTTTGATTTCAGATAAGCAGAACAGCCGCAATCTTGGTCACCGTCGAGCACCTCTTTTACTTGATGTCTTCCTGTCGGCCACTGTAACCTTTATTCTATTATATATTTTGACTTCAAAAAATGTGTAAAGCTTATTTAAATGTTAATAAAGATTATGGAAAAACAATGAGATTGATTATTTCGATGCTTTGCACGTAAAAAAATTATTGAAAAAGCCGTAAAAAAACAGCCGAGAAACTAGAGAACCGCGTTAAATAGTAATTTATTTCTTACATTCATTCTTTTACTTTTAGCGTTTTTACCATTTTTATATATCTTTATTAAAGCTTTTCGCACATCTGTGCTTTTGTCCATCTACACTTATCTTTATGCTTCGACACGTTAAGAACCTTACCTTCATACGGCGACAGCTCCAGCTCCAAGTACCCCATCTCTCTTATATGCCCACCTTCTTCCCACCTGCTACGTATTGTTAACCGGTTCCACCGCAAGGAATTCCCGGACGGGGATGAATTGGTTACCAATGTAATATTATAAATGCGAAAGTTTGGATGTTTGTTTGATTGGTTTTGGTTGGCTTGATCGTTACTTAATCACGCCGGAACGGGTTAACGGATTGGGATGAAATTTGGCACACCACTGGAGTATGCAATGGAACAATCTATCAAATAAACAGTGGTGACACCGCATTGGTGTGGCGTGTTCAATGTTCCGAAGCACTCGTAAACACGCGGCAGATGTTCGTAAAGTGGTGGAAATTGATAACGAAACAGTTCGTGGCTATTGGTACAGTCGTGCTGTCGCTGAAAAAGCCCGGAATTGGAGAAAATTAGAATAAGGCTAGTTCTTTGACAAGTATTTTTGTAGGTGCCGCGGGTGCTAAATTCAAGTTTGCCTAAAAATCGGGGCGTAGGGTTCTTTTTTAGGGGATGAAACGAGAAGGGGGTGGATTAATGCAAAACTACAACCCCTACGAGGTCGGCGCCGTGAGACAAAATGTTCAGAAAAATCCGGGCTTTAGTTTTGTCCACAGCGCCGAAGTTGTGGAAGTTCATTTTGAGGGTGAAAAAGTGGGGTGCAATTTAGAAAAATCAGTTTTAATTCAATAACTCTTAAAAAAAAATCGTACACTTTTTGTTCAAATGGGAATGTTGTAGCCCTTGAAAAGACGCGTCGATCGGGTATTTCATCATCACTCTCCGATAATATCTTCACGCCCAAGAAAATGGTTAAAAAACAACAAAAAAATTGTTTATTGAATAACTCAAAGACAATCGGTTTTTTGGGTATGGTTCAAATGTACGAAATGTAGAGAATAATTTTCTCCATATTTTCGTTACTATGGACCACCCTTGAATTTTGATTTTCCAACCCCTCTCGGGGGTTGAACATTGAAAATGAAATTCTGGGAAAACTATTGACCGCACGAATTCGCCACCGTGGAAGAATTTGTAGCTTGAATCCTCAGCTACATTTTTGTCCAAAGCGCCAAACTCGTATCTCTTTAGTTTCGGTCAATAGTCTTCCCAGAATTTCATTTTGAATTTTCAACCCTTGAGAGGGGTTCGAAAATGCAAAATTTAAGGGTTGTCCATAGGAACGAAAATATAGAGAAAATTATTCTCTACATTTCGTACGTTTGAACCATCCCCGAAAAATCCATGGTTTTCGAGTTATTCAATAAACACTTTTTTGTTAATTCTTCAACAATTCTTTTGGGGGTGAAGATATTATTGGAGAGGGTTGATCGAATACTCGATCGATGCGTCTTTTCAAGGGCTACAACGTTTCCATTTGAACAAAAATTGTATTATTTTGTCCTAAAGAGTTATCGAATTAAAACTGAATTTTCAAAATTTCACCCCACTTTTTCACCCCCAAAATGAACGTTCACGACTTCGGCGCTATGGACAAAAATAAAATCCGGATTTTTCTGAACATTTTGTCTCCCGGCGCCGACCTCGAGGGGGTTGTAGTTTGGAATTAATCCACCCCCAACCCCTAAAAAAAACCTACACCCCGATTTTCAGGAAAACTTGGTTTTGACACCCGTGGCATCTACAAAATCACCTGTCAAAAAACTAGCCTTCTTCTAATTTTTTCCAATTCCAATATACAGCACGACTGTACTGTACGTAATCCTCGCTTTGCCTTTTTTTCAACGGGGAAGGATTCGCGCAAAGCATGAAAAGTAAACGGAGTTCGGTATTGTTTCATCTCTGTCGCAGTAAGCTCGACTCGTTCGGTCATCTCAATCTTGTCGCTTGAGGAGGTTGGAGCGTTAACCACAATCCAAGGTTAAATTTAACTTTAAAAAAATACATGTTATTGTTTACACTATACTGAGTCTTTACGAATTTTTTGAACTTTTTTTACCACCAAACACCAGAGATAAAAAATAGTTTAATGTATGTAATTTAACGTGCGGTTAGATGGGCAAGACTTTCACACTAAAGGTTATGTAATTTTTATTGTTATTTAGCACCAAGGTAAACCATTTCTAACAACGGATTAACGCAAACTGAACCTTTGTGAACATTTAGAAGAAAAATCCTCATCTTGCCGATCGTAAACCATGGGCCAATAATCTCGTGACGTAAATATGAATAGGCATAATTATGAATTACTCAACATTTTATTGTGAATTGTATAAAACATTCGTTGTCGTAGTTTTTTCATAATAATCATCGCTAATTTTATGTTTTTTCAAGTTGGTAGTAACACAAAAGTTTTTCTACTTTACGTAATGAAAATATTATAATGCACAATTTTGCCCTTTAATTATATATTTTAAAAAATTAGCACACATAGAATAAATCTGTACCTCGAAAGTATTTTTTTGAAGTTCATTGAACAAAAAAAATGAATAAACCGTCATTTGACTCAAATGACACATATATTGTATCTTAGACTGAAGTATGTCGTCTTACACACGTCGATCTACATGTGGTTTTTAATTTTTCTATGTTTCATTTAAATACCTAAAGTCCTAAAACTGATTCTATTTCATTATAATGATGAACCTTTATGAATATATGCTTCGCTTTAAATCCACACGTCATAATTTATTTCAATATTTTTCGTTAAAGAAAAAATATGCAATTTTAAGCACCACTCCCCTATGTAGGGTTATAAGGGGCTAATGTTGGGTTAAGTCAGATGGGGTAGGTTTGAATCTCTGTAGGTTTTGTTATTTGCGATCGGGCGGAAGAAATAAAAGTCGAGTGGGACACTCGATCCCCGTTTTTCGCAGGGTTGAACTCGCGGTGCGTATAATATAAAAGACTTATCCCGCACGATTCGCCCCACTTCGTAAATATTACCGAGGAGGATTGTACGCGCGCGCGCGCGTGCCCTGCGTCTAAACACACAGAATCTCTTATTATTTTCGCACCTCATAAAAAGCGCATTTTCCACGGTATTCTCGCCGCCCTTCGGTGCCGGGCAGGGGCAGGGGGTGACTCATATTGCTCTGACCTATTATGGCGTCCCTCGGCACCCTTCAAATCCCATACAGATGTACACATATATGTGTGTACATGCATACATGCATATATATATATATATACATATATATATATATATATATATATATATATATATATATATATATATATATATATATATATATATATGCATATATATCTACAAGGTGACCTTTGAAAAATGTTACAAGCCGACATGTCAAAAAACAAAACAACAGTACATTAGTTTCATGCTGGGGAACTAAAAAAGGGCTCTGAGAGTAACCTTAAGGTTAAGGTCATGCGAATGAAATGTCAAAATTTAAGGTGAGAACGCATGTTTTATTTTTTTGGGACTTCGCACCTTTTCACAACACTATATGTAACATATTCTTTTCATCAAAGTTTTATATTAACCTTTCTTTTGTGAAAGCTTTTTTATCGACTATTATCCAATGTACGAAATAAAGGAATAATCTAAATAAAATCTAAATCTAAAAAATAAAATAAAAATAAAAATATAATAATAATATAAATATAAAAATTTAAAAAAAAACAAAAATAAAATAATAATCTAAATCTAAAAAATAAAGGAATAATCTAAAGTAAGGCGTTGGAAAAGATCTTGAAGTAAGCTACGAGAAAAAATGTGCGTTCTTATTTAGAATGTTAAATTCGACCTTCGCGTGACCTTGAAAGGTACCTCCAAGGTGAAACTCACGGTCTCATTTTTTCCTCCCTTACAACCGAACACTTCTATTTAAAAAAATTGTTATTGCGACGGGTACTTTTCGAGTTGGCCGCCTTGCAACACTTCGCGTGGGACACCCTGTGTGAGTTCGCTTCACGAGACCAACTGGAATATATAATCTCGCCGCGAGCACGCGAGCTTATACCCGTGTGTTCATAACCACGAAAGTTCGTCGCGAGGGTTGCCTCGGGACGACGCAATAATTTCGGGATTTCGCAAGATTTCTCGGCGGAGCGGGGAGGAAGAGCAGTTCGATCAACTTTTCTTAAGTCCATCTCGCGTACTCGAAGGGTTGAAGCGAATCATTCGAAAGGCCTTCATCTCGGGAACGTCTCGACGCATCGGGCAACGATTTATCGAGCGGAACTGAACTAAGATTCTTTTTTAAATTGATTTAATTCGGGCTTTGGCGGACCAAAATGTTTGGCATCCAAAGAAGCCAAGTTAAGGGGTATGCATACCGTTGGATTTAAAAAAATCGATTTTTGGTTTATTTTATTTTCTTACTGCGTAGAGTCTTAATCTCTTGGTTAAAAGATTTTGTAAAAATACCAAAAATTGACCGAGGCTGTTGATTGTTATACGGTGCAGGAATCACCCATTGAAGGTACGAAAAATAATTGTGATTTTATCTCAAGCAAGTAGTTTATACACCAAAGCACTTTTTTACAATTAAATTTTTCAAATGACAATTGGGACGGAAGAATGCATTTCGTCGATAGAAATTTAAAATAAAAGATGTTTCATTTTTTTACTAGCTCCATTAGTATTGGAGATATAAGCGAAGAGAATTAATCGCATCACCTGTCACTTATCGTTTCGTCCGTTTCACTCATCGTTCCGTCTCTCTTATAATTGTTCCTTGTTCATATCTCCATTTATAATGGAGCTAGCAAAAAGAAATGAAAGAGACATTTTTTATTGTCAATTAAAAAAGAAACATCTTTTATTTCCAACTTTTTTCTACAAAATGCACTTTTCGTCACTATCCTCATAATAACAATTAAATTGTTTATAATGAAAAAAAAACGATTCTAGAACAAAATAAATGTCCTATTAGTATTGCCGGTACCCGAGACCATAAAGAACTATACGAAAGAATTTATACGAAAATTCTATACCGAAAAAGTTTATTTAGTACGTTTTCTTCTCTCGCGCTGATCTCGAAAGTAAAGTTTGCAATACGTAATATCTCAAAATTTAATCGTCCGATTTCCTTCAAATTTGGACTCAACATATTTAATAACATATTCAGCCGACAGACCGGATGATATTTTCACATGTTCCTCCGTTCGTTAATATCAAACGTTTAATGTCGTAATTTTTTGTCCAAAATAGACATTTTTTTCTAAACTGCAATTTATGCAAATTTTAAAATTTCGATAAAGTACTAAAAGTATATTTTTTCATGTATTACTTTAGATGAATTTAGTTACCGGAATCATGTACGCGACCGAGCCGTGCGGAGGCTACAGTCCTGAGATTAAATGACAATGATTACGTTGTTTATATACATTTTGCAATAAAAAAACGGTGAAATGTCAAGACTGTGCTATCTATAGGCGAAAGATCGACGGCGACGAAAAAAAATTAAAATTCGATCCGTTTTTTAACTTCGAGGTTATGCATACCCCTTAAGCTTAGGCTGGAGGCAAAAGTCCTTAAATGAGGTCACCAACTAAAAGTACAATATTGCTTAATCAAAGTCCATGGGATCGGGTGAAATAAAGATTCGAGGTTACATCGATACGATAATGTGAAATTCCCAAATTGAGGTTAGACTGTTGAAAGTAGTAAGGTTGATATTAGATCGGTGGGCTGAGGTGAAAATCTTGAATGAAGGCTACCTCAGTGAGAAAAATGTAATGAAGTAAAAATCCTAAATTTAAACCAATAACTGAAAGTAAAATATTCCTCAATCCAGATGAAGTGGGATAAAACCCAATGCGTTCAAAGAATCACCTAAGGTCGAGGCTAGATTGGTGCGGTAAAGTGAAACTCCCAAATTGAGGTTACGGCGTCGAATAAAGTAAGGTCGACATCAGATCGATGTTCTAAAGTGAAATTCCTGCATTGGGGCTAGGATAGAGAGAAAAATTGATTTAAGTAAAACTCTTCAACTGAGGCCAGTAAGTAAAAGTACAATATTGCTCAATCGAGGTCAGGCCTGTGAGATAGATCTAAATGCTTCAATTGAAGGGACATCAGTGGGATCAGGTAAAATAAAAAATTGCTGTTCTATCGATGGGATAAAGTAAAATGCCTAAATTGAGGTTAGATCGCGAAAAGAAGCAGGGCTCCTAAATTGCGGCTAAGGTAAGTAAGATAAATTGAATCAGGTTAGTGTTATTGAGCTGTGCCGTAATTACGGAAATATTCAATTGAGATTAGATTGCCGGAGTGAAGTGATTCCTAAATGAAGGTACGTACGCTAAAACAAGAAAGATTCCGAAATTAAGATTGAGGTCGGTTAGAAAAATTGAATAAACCGAATACCTCAATTACGTGAACATCACTCAATTGAGGCTAGATCGTCGGGATAAAGTGAAATTTCTGAATAGGCGTTAGGTCGAATATAAGAGACAACGAGAAAACCCTGTAATGTTGAACCCTTTGAATTCTTGAAGTCCACTGACATTAATGGCAAAAGCGGAGTCTCACGCCCCGTAGAATTACCCAATGCTACGACTGATGCTTTTCCTTTGCCCAAAATGTTAACGATCTGCGAGAATTTTGTGTCCGAAATTTGTCAAGGTTACATCGCATTCTAACGGGCTCAAATAAACGAGTCGAGTACAACGGAAATCTGCAGCAAGTCGAAATAAATATGGCGTAACCACGGGATAAGCGAGTACGCGGGATATTGAGGTCCTCGATGCGAACCATAATAGGGCCTGGATTTCCCACGAGGGCTTTGCATGCACCAGCGAATAGGCATACGATGGAGTTATGGTTCCCCTATGCTCCCATTATGAAACCATCCCCCAAAGTCTTCGGCTTTCTCTCACTCTCCGTTTCTTTTAACCCCTTAGCGCCCCTCCCCCACCCCTCTCTCTTTCTCTCTCTCTTGGGAGAAAGGGGACGTTCGGTTGAATGCTCACCCTCCCGAACATCCTCTGTGAATGCCACCCTTATGGATCACGAGCCCTTGCAATATTCGGGTGTTACACGTAGACATGGGGTATTCTACACTGGACGTCTCAGCGTCGAGACAATGCGACCCACGTTTTTTCGTTTTAAATGTTAAGAGTATTTTCATAGCTATTAAAAAATGTACAATCACAAATTTTCAAGACAATCTGTATGGGGTTAGGAATCTGTATTGGGTTATAAATCTGTTGGGACTGGGAGAAATTGTTTTATATTTTTTAGTCCGTTTTAAAAACGTGGGAACAATTTTTTCTAATTAAATTTTTTTTTTCTTCTTGTGTGTGTGAAATTTTGCTTCTTCTTCTCTAGGCGTCGCTTGAGTTGGGGGGCTGTCTCCTTGACCATCGTAGAAATTGTCACTAATGCACTATTCATTATTAATGCAATTTTATTTTTTAGAATTATTTATTTTTCCCTAAACTATGTTTTTTACTTCTTTATTTATTTTCTTCACCATTTTTTTTTCTCTTTTACTCTCTCTATGGCGAGCTTGTCTGTCTGTTTATTTGTCTGTCATCCCGATCTGAGCTATGTTCAAAGTTTCAAGTCTTTAGCAAAATTTGCACGAATAGATAAATAGATAACTAAGAAAGCGAGTCAGTAAAAACGTGGTTATTAAAATACAGATATATACATACATACACACACACACACACACACACACACACACACACACACACACACACACACACACACACACACACACACACACACACACACACACACACACATATATATATATATATATATTGTTATACCAAATTTGACAAATTGATAATGACGCTTACAATTTTGATACAATTGGTCATTATCGCAATTTCCTTTCGTAGCTTGGATCGATAAATGTTTTGACAAGGTGAGCAATAATTACACTAAATACAGGTGATTTTGAATTACGATTTGATGAGTTTGTAATTTGTTACCGTGCTGACGCTAGACGTTCGGATCTCCTCAAAGAAAGTGCAATAGTATGACAATCACGCACGCACATCGCAAGATGGTTTTTGTTGGGCGAGAGATTGGTTGAACGAATAATTATTTCTACACACTAATAATGAGTTCTTATCGGCCTGCGAAGCCTAATGAGACGCTTAGGCAGTGATGCTTGATCGCGAAAAATCGAAAACGCGCACTCGGAACTAACTTCTAAGGATATGATAAAAGACTCAGAGTACGGAGTGCCTAGGCCTCTGTAGTACTCCGATCAGTCCTAAGATTTGCGAGAGACTAACTAATTTGGTTGCGACTCGGCAGTGGGTTGTTTCTTGATTTTGGTACAAATCAGCAGTTTTAAGTGTCGCTGAGCAACAAATTTCGAAATGGGGTCTCAGATCAACCCCTGAATTATTATGAATTTTTAGAGGCGGGCGCACCTGATTGGCCCGCCTTTAAAAATTAATAATAATTCAGCGGCTGATCTGAAACCCACACATGCTTATATTAATCGACTCAGAATTTCACCACCAGCACCCCATTTCAGGGAACGCATTCAGTTCTCGGACACCCTGTATATTTCTATTTTGCATAAATATAGCATTATTCATGACCTATGGATGCAACATATATATTCATTTTATATGCGAGTAGATTATATATATATAAATATATATATATATATATATATATATATATATATATATATATGTATATATATATATTGTGTGGGGGAAATTTCTGCAAGGGGTTATTTTATTTCATAGAAGAAAATAATTAATTAATGGTTTGTTGGTTTGTTCGCAGAGCCAAATTTCAAAGAACCCATCAAGAACGAGACTGCTCCGGTGGGTCGCGAAGCTATACTCGCCTGCGTGGTGCAGGATCTCGCGATCTACAAAGTAAGCACATGTTTTCATGGTAACCTCACAAATTGCGAAATCTTTATTGAATCGAATATATTGGTAATATGCAATATCAGGGGTGAGCTGCTTGCATTGAACGTTACAAATTGCGAATCACTCAAAATAACTCGACAAGGTTGGTATTCGTTCGAGAAACCTCTCAGCATGATTCGTAACTATCCAAAAAAGTATCCAAATTATTTGAGATAATCGTGATCAATTATTAAAGAATCACAAATATAGTAAATGCATTTTAATTACAGATTGTTGCAATAAAAAATATCGCAGGAAAATGTTCGTTAAAAAAAAACACAATTATTATTGCATCTTGCATATGACAATTCTTGCAGCAAAAAATAAATTATGAATATAAAATGATAACTATATTTATCAGAAATGGCAATGGTCATTGCAGTTGCAAAACGACAGTCATTGTTGGAACGAAACATATAAAGGGAGTCTCAAAATACACCTGACATTTGAATATATTAATAAAACGTATTATTTATTTGAAAAGTACGAATATTTTTACGGAGGTTATGTGTGGAACACACGATCCGTTAAATGGCCGACTCGTCCCCCTTTGCAATCGTTCACTGTTTTGACGAAATTTCGAATAACATTTTGACATAATTGCGGACTAATTTCATTAATGGTATGTCCAATTTCTTCCTACATGAAATTTCGTCTGCAATAACTGCATTGTTTCGCCCTGCATTTGTAATGAATTTTCACCATTTATATGAGTTACTCGATCGTGTAATTCTGTATGACTAAACCTCAATACTTCCTTATAGCAGTTGTCAAATATTAGTACTCTAATTTTGCAACAAAAACAATAGCGCGCAATTAAAAATGTCAGGTCATTTTGAGACACCCTGTATGTATACCTCATATAAATAATACATTATTTAAAAATAATTGCAATAAATGTTTTAAAATATGACAATTATTATTTGCTATTTTCAAACGACATCTTTTATTATAACAAACAATTTGTCATCGTTCTACAGGACATGTTATCTGGTTAAGAAAATATGCAAATATCATTTCCCCTTTTTCGATTCCAAAATTTTGCCAATTTCAACGAAGAAAAAAAGAAAAAGTTTCTCATTACAGGGGTAATTTTTGCTGATGGAAGTATATGGCTGAGCGTGCATTGCTGCGAGAGCAATCAACGACGAGATTGCGTGAGCGAATAGGGAAATACTCAATTTGTGGAATGATCGAAAAGCAGTAAAGTGGACGCGTTGGACAATGAATTTTGCGAATACTGACCAAAGACACTGAATAGCTGTTGCGAAGGCTTTTCATCGTTTCCAAAACATTTTCGCGAGCCCGATTGGCCATGTGAAATTTACGCTCCAATAATTTGCCCCTAAAGTTATTACGACCATTCCGGTATCTGCATTTACGTATATATACAGGGTGGACCGTTTCACGTGATCGCCAAACAAATGTCGGAAGGTAATTTGATTGATTTCGAAGGGCTGATACAGTGGTGAAAAATTAATTTTTTTTCAAGGTCATAATATTTACGTTCTCAAGGTCATCAATGGTTTTTCAAATGGGAACGGGCTTTTTTATTAAGACTTTGCAGCTGATATTCATACAAATCCAACGACCTATGATGTCATGACCTTGAAATTATTTTTCACCAAAATAGACGGGTAAAAACAGGAAATCTTGATAGTATTGACAATAAGAATATCCGAATAATGTAATTGAATTTTTGTGCAGAAAATGTATTGTAACAAATGTTGGAAGTGATGGCCATTAAAGATGGCCGATAAGAACTAATTTGATTGATTTCGAAGGGCTGATACAGTGGTGAAAAATTAATTTTTTTTCAAGGTCATAGTTTTTACGTTCTCAAGGTCATCAATGGTTTTTCAAATGGGAACGGGCTTTTTTATTAAGACTTTGTAGCTGATATTCAGACAAATCCAACGACCTATGATATCATGACCTTGAAATTATTTTTCACCAAAATAGACGGGTAAAAATAGGAAATCTTGATAGTATTGACAATAAGAATATCCGAATAATGTAATTGAATTTTTGTGCAGAAAATGTATTGTAACAAATGTTCGAAGTGATGGCCATTAACCTCGACACATTTTTGAAGACGTCGGATGAATGATTCTCGTGACCTTCGAATAGTTTCCGCTGTGATGGCGCCGCAAGTTATCTGAAGGATACAACGATGTCAATAGTCGGAGATGTTTCTGATGTTTTGAAATACTGGCATTGTAACGTAGTAAAACTGTAGTAGAGTGAAGAATGTTTACCATCTACCAATTTTGGAATCAGTAGATAAGTTTATCCATCCAAAGTAACATGTAATAACCGTATCGAAAATGGTATTGTACAGTCAAGCAGAAAAAGTCTAATTTATTCTGATTTATGTTAACCTGACAGAGGTCATCCTTCCCATCGATGTTTAGATCGAATTATTCATTTATTCCGTGAAACGGACAGTGTTAATCGTGTCGTGTCAAGTGTGTCGAGGTTAATGGCCATCACTTCAAACATTTGTTACAATAAATGTTCGGCACAATAAATTAAATTACATTATCCAGATATTTTTATTGCCAATACCATCACGATTTCCCGTTTTTACACGTGTAATTTGGTGAAAAACATTTCAAGGTCATGACATCATAGGTCGTTGGATTCGTCTGAATATCACCTCCAACGTCTTAATAATAAAAAAAGCATGGTCCCATTTGAAAAAACTTTGATGACTTTGAGAACGCAGAAACTATGACCTTGACAAAATATGAATTTTTCACCACTGTATCAGCCCTCTGAAATCAATCAAATTACCTTTCGACAATGTGTTCCTCACTTTAAGGCGTCTGGCCACCTTGGCCGATCGAAAAATATGTATATTTAAAAAAAATAATAACCTCGAAAGCATGGGCCGGAATATTTTTATTTTTTTACACAACGTCAGAAAGGGCTTTAAGAATAACGTTAATAAATTTCCGTTCAAAATATTTAAAAAATGGCGCCGTTATGCACATTGCCGCGGAGGCCCTTCGCAAGATACGCGCGGTCATTGTCCCAGCTGTTACCCGGTCATGTCACGTCTGAAAAAAAAAATCAGCTCATTCGTAAGTACTGTCGCTACAATGTAGCGTAGCGGTCTTTTTCGACCATTAAAAAAATTAAGGTGAGCCATAATTTCGGTGAGAAATACAAATTTTTTTCTTCGGCTCACCATAATTTTTTTAATGGTCGAAAAAAAAACCGCTACCCTAGTATCGGCACTACTCACGAATGAGGTGATTTTTTTCCGATATGACATGACCGGGTAACAACTGGGACAACGACCGCGCGTATCGTGCGGAGGGCCTCCGCGGCAATGTGCACAACGGCGTTATTTTTTAATATTCTAAACGGAAATTTAGTAATGGTATTCTTAAAGCCCTTTCTGACGTTGTGTAAAAAACCAAAAATATTCCGGCCCATACTTTCGAGTTTATTTTTTTTTTAATATACCCATATTTCGATCGGCCAAGGTAGCCAGACACCTGAAAGGCAACGGAGATATTTGGGGTGGTCATATTAAATGGTCCACCCTGTATATACAGGAATGTATATAAAGGAATGTATATAAAGGAAACAAAAATGTTTCAGACAAAAATTTCAGTAATGAGAAGAGTATGTGGCTTCCGAATGGAGGCCGTGTTGAGGATCAGCGTTGTGCCGACGTTTTGCAAACGTTACAGTCTGCATCATCAGGGCTGAGAGCTCCGATACTGAAGCTCTCGTGTCTCGGGTATTCCTTATATAGTTACAGTCATCGTTCCTGATCGCTGCACCAGCCAATCAGATGTTTTAATCGATCAGCTGGTCAATTAAAAAACCGGGAGGACCGTGTGCCAAATAGGATTGACGTGATATCCTCCATCTCTGTTTAGATTGTCCGGATGTTTTCGGATTTCCAAGCCTTTTCGCTGTTTCCTGGAAAAATGGCTGTTCGATGGGGCGAAACTTTGGGCTTTGTCGAACTGAATGGCATGACCAGTCTCCATCCAATGTTCGACCAGCGTTGATTGTGTAATATGGCCATATTTGATACACCGTTGGTGTTCATTGATCCGTGTACTGATCTTCCTCCCGGTTTCTTCTATGTACACTTTACCGCATGAGCAGGGTATCGTGTACACTCCTGGTACACTTAATGGTGGTCTTTGGTCTTTTGCACTCGGAACGACTTGTGCTAGTTTCTTCTGAGATTTCGAGATGACTCGCATGTTATGTTTTCCAAAGACCCAGCTTCTGCGATCGGTTATGCCTTGAAGGTATGGAAGGGAAGTTGTTGCGCTTATTTGTCCTTCATTCTCCCCATCATATGCTGTAACTGTTTTCGGATCAGCAATTTTTCTTTTTAGATTTTTGATCGTTCTTTCGATGTTGCCTGGCTTGTAGCCATTATCTCCTAAAGCTTTTCGTAGCCGTTCCAATTTAACCTCCAGGGAGTCTGGTTCGGAGATCGCTTGAGCTCTGTAGACCAGAGAGCTTATGACATACTGTTTTTGGGAATGGAGGTGATGGGACGTAGCGTATTTCAGTGTTCGAGAAGGCCATCATACTATTTTTTTATGGATGAAGGCGCTGAAGGTACGTCAAGGTCAACTCCACTTTTTTAAATGGAAGGGTACATTTTTGCTCAACCATCTTGTGGAGCACCTCAAGCCGCATAAAACACATTAGAGGGTCAAAGTCGTTAAAGGTCATTCTGGGTCAGTATTTCTGATACGAATCTAAATATCTCGGATCATATTTAGTTTTATATTTCATTTTAATAGGTGACCTTGAATGACCTTGAACGACTTTGACCCCCAAATATTTTGTATGCGGCTTGAGGTGCTCCACAAGATGGTAAAAGAAAAAAATATACCATTCCATTTTAAAAAGTGGAGTTGACCTTGACGTAGCTTCAGTGCCTCTAACGATAAAAAAAAAGTGGTCCAGTATGACGGCCTTCTCGAACACTGAAACTTTTGTCTGAAACATTTTTGGATATGATCAATAGTTTGAGTGCTATTGCTATGTAACACTTGATGTGCCTCACCCCGTATATACTTATGTTTTTCCACTCAATCAGTCTTGAAGACATTGAAAAAAATGATGTCAATTTTATTTTTCCATTAAATCAACTCTGCCGACATTGAGAAAAAAATCATTTTAAACGCAACCTAACATTGAAGTTATTAAATTGTCAATTCGAACACACGGGATGAAATCAAAAAACAATCCCTCACGCTTATACACGTAAAAAACAATGCAACCGGTTAAAAAAAGTATACCATGTCGACGTCGTCAGATAAAATCGATGGCTTGCCGCGGGGAAATTTGATTCGACCAGAAACAACGAACGGCCTCAACTGTAGCCCTTCGATAGTATAACGTGTTTACTTGGGGGCGCCATTTTGGTGTCCACGTATATATATATATATATATATATATATACTAATTGGTTGGATTCGTTTGGTATATATAGGCATTGAAAAAAAATGTAGATGAGGGAAAAACTATCTACATATCTTTGGGAGTATCTAGATAACCTGGATGTGTGTAAAGCCTTTTGGGCAGGGTCCAGATAATTTATAGAAATTCTGGAAACTCCGAGCTGCTTCGGATCAAGATATTTAATTTGAAATTGTTCCGATAGTCCAGAACCCCCAAATCATTTTCCAGATAGTTTGGTAATTGAAATATTTTCGAAAATGTATTTCATTATGTATGGATATTACAAGGTTGAGAATAAAATTACAAAGACGGCTCAGAACAGCAAATTAGATATTGATCGTGAAAAAAATTAGTAAATCGGGATAAAATTAACGGCAAGCTTCGAAAATGAGGCTTTTTTGCTTGGGTTTCATCTCTGGAAAGGGAGAGTGGAATAAAAAATGGAAATTGAATGTGCTTTGAATATTAATATGATGTTTTAAAATAATATGTATTAATACGGCTATTAAATAATATATATTAATGTAATATATTAATATTAATATTAAAATATACATGAATATTATATTAATATATATTTAATAGGCTATTAAATAATATATATATTAATATAATATATTAATATATAATATATATTAATATATTAGTACGGCTTTTCCCGCGGTTTACCGGTTGAAATAGTTATTCTGACTACCTGATCTACATTTTTTAATAATTCATCTTGCTTACGTTTTTTAAATTTATATTCCATATACACTGATTTTTTGTTCCTTAAGTCTTCAATATAAGTATAGATAGATTATTTGCCTACGAAAACTTCAATGGACTTTATAAAAAAAATGGACTTCAGATTGATTGATCTTAACTTTACTAAATTAAAAAGTACTATAATGGAACCTTTGAATTCTGGATAATATGTTATATTTAAAAATGAGTTATCTAAAATAAAAATTACACGATCTTACAAAATTTCATGATACACTACGTATCGCGTTTTTATTTCTTCCCCGTCGGTTAAAATAAAAAGATTTTCTCGTTTGGTCACTCTAAAGCAGGCGACATAGAGCTGACTATGCGAGGAGCAGGCTGTTCGCAGGTCGACTCCAGCCTCTCGTAGGGATTGTCCGTGCGATTTGTCAATCGTCAGCGTAAAGCAGAATGTTACGGGCAATTGCACTCGTTCGAAATGAAACGGAAAGTTATTCGAAATAAGTGGTATCCGCGATATAAACACCGTCTCACCCAGTCAGAACCTCTCTCTTGAAGGCGTTTTTTCGTAAAGCAATCAATTGCTCAAGTTATACTCGTTCGATTTAAAGGAAACGTGTACCACTACCTTCGCGACATTTTAAGCTATACAACAGAGAAAATCACATTTCATTCGCTTCAGTAGTTTTTAAGTGATACGAGGATAAATGGACAGGCAGACTTTAATACTTTATTATAAGTATAGATATATTGCACAATTGCGAATTATAATATATATTAATATCACCACCAAAAATAGGTATATGTATATACATATGTAAAGGGATATATTTTTTTTCTGAAATATACCCACATGTATATATACCTATAATAAGTGTGTAATATGTAAAACAAACATGAAATGGCACATTCGATCTCGCTCGATTGGCCTACAGGATCGTATTTCTCATTTCCCCCCTCGTACTGTAAATATTTGCGGTTATCGATATTTTCCGGAAATATATGCCACCCAGCCTCGTTGTCGTCGTTGTCGTCGTCGTCGTCTCTTCCTGCCAGTCAGGTGAGTAAGTATTGCAGCCCTTAAGGATTCAATTGTACTCGAGAGAGAGAGAGAGGCGGGTGAGACAAAAGAGCGTAGAGGCGAAAGGAAATGCTGAAGGGTGAGGGGACTCGATCATTCAAACGGAATAACAAAACGAGGTAGCAGTGAAGTACGAGGGAAATAGATGTAGCGGAGTTTCTCGTCAATTCTTCCCCACGATATGAACCGAGGGGTCGGCAAGTGGAGGGAGAGGGAAGAATTTCAAACGGGAGCAATACGTCAGGCAATTCGAGGCATTGAAACGTTGTAAATCTAGATGCAACCGGGAATATACCGCTTATTTTTTCTTTTTAATCTTCTCTTTCTTCCACCTACCGTGTTCAACGTTTATATCCCGAAGCCTTTCGAACTTCCGCTTTCTTCCAGTACGGGAAGAAGACTCGGACGCTCCGCGGTCTCTCTCTCTCTCTCTCTCTCTCTCTCTCTCGCTCTCTCTCTCTCTCTCTCACTCACTCACTCGCTCGCTCACTCACTCACTCACTCGCTCGCTCGCTCACTCACTGACTCACTCGCTCGCTCTCTCGCTCACTCACTCACTCACTCACTCACTCACTCACTCACTCACTCACTCACTCACTCACTCACTCACTCACTCACTCACTCACTCACTCACTCACTCACTCACTCACTCTCTCGCTCACTCACTCACTCACTCACTCACTCACTCACTCACTCACTCACTCACTCACTCACTCACTCACTCACTCACTCACTCACTCACTCACTCACTCACTCACTCACTCACTCACTCACTCACTCACTCACTCACTCACTCACTCACTCACTCACTCACTCACTCACTCACTCACTCACTCACTCACTCACTCACTCACTCACTCACTCACTCACTCACTCACTCACTCACTCACTCACTCACTCACTCACTCACTCACTCACTCACTCACTCACTCACTCACTCACTCACTCACTCACTCACTCACTCACTCACTCACTCACTCACTCACTCACTCACTCACTCACTCACTCACTCACTCACTCACTCACTCACTCACTCACTCACTCACTCACTCACTCACTCACTCACTCACTCACTCACTCACTCACTCACTCACTCACTCACTCACTCACTCACTCACTCACTCACTCACTCACTCACTCACTCACTCACTCACTCACTCACTCACTCTCTCTCTCTCTCTCTCTCTCTCTCTCTCTCTCTCTCTCTCTCTCTCTCTCTCTCTCTCTCTCTCTCTCTCTCTCTCTCTCTCTCTCTCTCTCTCTCTCTCTCTCTCTCTCTCTCTCTCTCTCTCTCTCTCTCTCTCTCTCTCAAACGTTTTTTTACCGAATGCCGCCGCTTTCATCGCTCATTCAATCGTTCCTCCCTATTCTCCCTCCCATGTTCTCCACGATTACCCGTGCGAAAGCCTCGCGAAGGTCTTATCGAATTTCCGCGATTCCATTGACCTTTTACGCGAATCGACAGATATTTCGAGCTTTCCCCTCGTTCGTCAAGAAAAAAGGGGCAAAACCGCGCGATTTTTTTGGATATTTGTTTTTTACATTGATACTATTCCAACGGAATTTTTATTCTTTATTTCATGAAAAAAAAACTTCTTTGCGTTTTCATTAATTAATAGAGACGGACCTTTATTTATTAATATGGAATGAAGAAATTGATTTTGAGAATGTACCGAGTTTACATAGTTATTGTTAGGACGAGTTTTGATGATTTGTTTCAAGGAAAAATCACTGTATTGGGTTTTATATTAATGAGTAGAGACGGATTTTTATATATTAATTTGGAAGGACGAAAAGACGATTAATGTATGACAGTAATCATAATTTGAAGAATCACTTCATTTGTTCACAGCCAAAAATGTAATTTCTTTGAAAGCTTGTCCGATCTGATAAAAACGTTCCATATCTCATTTTTATCCGGTGAATTCGTATACTTCGAAAAAAAAGAAATAATTTGATCATTCATTAACCTAATGAGTTTCAACGTTGAATACCAAGAACCCTTTTCCTTCAAAGAATACGAGCTCAAGGTCTGCCTCCGGTCTTCAAACCCCAATACGTGTTTTTTTTTATTTTACGTTTATGCAACATCCGTTACAATTCCATTAATTCGTTGCCCGGAGATCTCGTGGATATTGGTCGGAGAACTGGCGGAGCCTGATTCCGGTACGGCGGTGAAGTCATATTCCTCCGACGGGATCCCTCCGTTTCCGGTCGCAAGTATCCTTAAGCCTTTTTCGCGAAGCGAATATCTTGTATTTGCACTGTGCCGGTCGACATCCGTGTACACGCTGGAGGACTTTGACCGAGAGTAGCATTGGAGGAAATTAATTATTTAAATAGATTCTTCATGATTCATAATTGTAGTATTTGAGGTATTCAAGAAAAATTTAATTGGCTGTTTCGGTACATTTTAAAAAAATATATTCATCATTATAACAAAAGATATTTTATGGAGAATTATTGTGAATTATCTTACTAATATTTAATAATTTATAATGTAATGATTCAGTTGGGAAATACAAAAGTATAGTTACTTGAAGGCTTGTTCTAATTTTCTTTATCTCGCAAATTGCTGACTCGTGCGAACACCGCGAGGCCTGAATCGCAATTGATTCTTTATTTCCAAAACGCCTACCGCGATTACTTCGATATGTTTTTTAGTTTAGCAACGCGACATCGAACTCTGATAAAAATATATGCGTTCGCCCTCGCGGCGTGTACAGAAATATATTTAAAATCGTTAGGGGAAAATCCAACCGAATAGAACACCGTTTTCACGTAGATTTCTATAACCTCAATGTTATTCATGATAACCAATAATAAATATGAATTTCTGAAATATATCGATCGAACGAAAAGTTCGGCACAGATAATAATGACATGTGTTATCTCGCGAAAAGTAGAAATTAATCAATATCCTAGAGCTAGATATTTTGATATTTCCATTAAATGCGCGACTGTTGTAACGATGGCATTCGATAATTAATTCATGTAATGAATCTGCGATCCTTTATTTCAAATGCCTTCTCTCACATGCATTTTAAATGAGTTCCAAAAGTGGCGCAGCTAATTGAATCAAATCGATCTTCAAACAATAACATGGAAAATATTTCTTACCTTGTCACAAAACTTACGAAGACAATTGTAAAATACTTTTGCTTTAATTTATTATATCGCAACCACATAACAAAGGGAGTTCTTTTTACTGTTTCAAGTATAACACGAGTGAAAAATAACTCCAAATTGTATGGTATTACTATTTTTTACACGAGATATTGTTATTCGTTATTTTTCATCGGTTGTTATTATTATTTATTTCTACTCATCTATTATAATGATTAACAAACATACATTTCCATCGTTCTAGTGAGAATATGTGTGTGTGTGTGTGTGTGTGTGTGTGTGTGTGTGTGTGTGTGTGTGTGTGTGTGTGTGTGTGTGTGCGCGTGTGCGTGTGCGCGTGCGCGTGCGCGTGTGCGTGTGCGTGTGCGTGTACGTGTGCGTGTGCGTGTGCGTGTGCGTGTGCGTGCGTGTGTGTGTGTGTGTGTGTGTGTGCGTGTGCGTGCGTGTGTGTGTGTGTGTGTGTGTGTGTGTGTGTGTGTGTGTGTGTGTGTGTGTGTGTGTGTTTGTGTGTGTGTGTGTGTGTGTGTGTATTAAAGGTTTACAAGAATTATTAATTTAGTATTTTCTTTGGTTATCATTAAATGATTCGTTTTATTTATTGATTGTGAACATTACCTTCTATGACCAGGGATCATAGTTTATAAAAACAAATTGACGATTAATTCAAGGATTATATTTAAAAATGCAATATAATAGACATCGTTACGAAAACCCAGGTTTAAAGATTAACGCAAAGCCAAAATTTGGTACTCGTACTTGGACCGATGGTGCAATGGGTGTAGGACTCGAAAAAAGCTGCGTTCGCCATTTTATCTGCAAACGCGAGGAACTCTCGTTACGGGGGGTGCAACGATAACTCGTGATTTACGTCCCGCCACGTCATTTTCTGAAGTAGGAAGCAGGAAAGCCACCCCCTTGCTCCGCGTAGGTGGTGGGGGCGGGAGGGTGAGGAGGGATTGCATCCGGATGTTTGCAGACACATACAGGAACGTTTCCGGGTGGTTGGAGGTGTATGTGCGTGTGGGCAAGTAGGTCGTAGCGGCCATAGGCATAGTGAAACGCGTGCGGTCTGGACCGAAGGAGGGAGAGAGGAAGGCAAGGGTTGTAACGTGTCCCCCTTGCCCGCATTAGTCCGCTCTAGGAGCTTAATCAAGCGCTAACCATGACGCAGAAACCTGCGCGAGTGCGCCGATCCGGGGATTATTATTCAGGCGTGCTACCACACCTCTGATTCTCGAGCATATCACTTCCATCCCTTTCCTTCCGCACCCCACTCCACAAATCCCTTACGGCTCGGCATGATTCACGCGGGACATTCCGCTTCCGGTTGTACGCTCGTCGAGCTTTCGCTACTGGGTTGAAAGGAACAAAAAAACAACGATGGCCGACCAGTGCATACGCATCCACGTTGGAGCGTCCAGGAGGCTTCGGATGTCCCAGGATATCCGGGGATATCCTGGAGGGAAAAGCTGAAGATCCTCGGCCACGCTCAATATTGAAAGGTATTCTTCCAACCAGAGCCCATGACGGTCATGAAATTCAAACGTTGATACGCGCCAGGTCCACGTAAGTCGGCTCGGGTGGCGAAGCGAGAAAGACAGAAGAGTCGTTGGGGTGTGGGCCACGAAAAAACGAGATACCATGTTCCTTCGTGTACGAGGAGACAGGATAAAACGAAATGGAATAATCGTATCGTTTGTAAGCTCTCCGAGTGTGCGTTGCTCCTTGAGGTTCGTTAAGATGATGTACGTTCGGGTGGTTGGGGTGGGACGTTGGGCCCCCACGTGCGCCGTAGGCAGGCTCGATAGCCACGTCGCGAATGTACAAAAGATAGCGCTGTGAGTATCTTCCTGGACCCTCCTTTCAGACTGTTCGTCCTCCTCGACCTTCTTCAGCGTCCCTCATTCCAGCCTCTTTTCTCGTCCTGTCTCTCTACGAGCAAGATATCCACGAGCGAGTGCAGCAGCACGACCTTGTTACTACTCGTGGATAATGGGCCGCGCGGGCTGTGGGACGTACACGGAGCTTTTCACGTTTTATGGCCGTCAACCTCCCGCGGTCCAAAGTGTAGGTACGTCGCGATATAATCATTGTACTCGCGCAACGTGCCCATGTACGTGCGCACGCGCATATACCAATTCGAAGAGTGATGAAATACTGGGGCGAACAGGACAGCGACGTTCCTTATTTTTCCTCGAACCGTAACGCGGAAATACATCGTTTTCTCATTTGCAGAGGTCATCATTGGGATATGGGACAGCGGCGATTTTTCTCGGACGAACTGATTCATGGAAAACAAACTTTGACCCTGGGCATTTTGGCCGTTTGGATGGTCTTCTTTTCCCATTTACAGAGTTGATCATTGGGTTATGGGACAGCGGTGTTTGTCCTTGGGAAAAGAGATACACTTCGACGCTGGGTTTTTTGGCCGATTGGATTTCTCATTCACAGGGTTCATCGGTGGGATATGGGTCAGCGACTTGTTTTTACGTGAACTGGTGCGCGGGTATGTACATCGAGCCTGGTTCTTTTGGAGTAAGGACAGTAGTCCTTTCTCGCTTTCAGACTGAACCATTGAGGTGTGGGTGAGTTTCATTTTGTACTCTCCTCGCAACGACAGTCGGTTCACTTGGGCGATGGGACAGCCCTGCTATTCACATGGAAACACACACATTCGCATGGAAACACACTTTGACCCTGGGCCTTTTGGCCGTTTGGATGGTCTTCTTTTCCCATTTACAGAGTTGATCATTGGGATATGGGACAGCGGTGTTTGTCCATGGGAAAAGAGATACACTTCGACGCTGGGTCTTTTGGCCGATTAGATTTCTCATTCACAGGGTTCATCAGTGGGATATCGGTCAGCGACTTATTTTTAGGCGAACTGGTGCGCGGGTATGTACATCGAGCCTGGTTCTTGTGGAGTAAGGACAGTAGTCCTTTCTCGCTTTCAGGCTAAACCATTGAGGTGTGGGTGAGTTTCATTTTGTACTCTCCTCGCAACGACAGTCGGTTGACTTGGGCGATGGGACAGCCCTGCTATTCACATGGAAACACACATTCGCATGGAAACACACTTTGACCCTGGGCCTTTTGGCCCTTTGGATGGTCTTCTTTTCCCATTTACAGAGTTGATCATTGGGATATGGGACAGCGGTGTTTTTCCTTGGGAAAAGAGATGCACTTCGACGCTGGGTCTTTTGGCCGATTGGATTTCTCATTCACAGGGTTCATCAGTGGGATATGGGTCAGCGACTTGTTTTTAGGCGAACCGGTGCGCGCGTATGTACATCGAGCCTGGTTCTTTTGGAGTAAGGACAGTAGTCCTTTCTCGCTTTCAGACTGAACCATTGAGGTGTGGGTGAGTTTCATTTTGTACTCTCCTCGCAACGACAGTCGGTTCACTTGGGCGATGGGATAGCCCTGCTATTCACATGGAAACACACACATTCGCATGGAAACACACTTTGACCCTGGGCCTTTTGGCCGTTTGGATGGGCTTCTTTTCCCATTTACAGAGTTGATCATTGGGATATGGGACAGCGGTGTTTTTCCTTGGGAAAAGAGATGCACTTCGACGCTGGGTCTTTTGGCCGATTGGATTTCTCATTCACAGGGTTCATCAGTGGGATATGGGTCAGCGACTTGTTTTTACGTGAACTGGTGCGCGGGTATGTACATCGAGCCTGGTTCTTTTGGAGTAAGGACAGTAGTCCTTTCTCGCTTTCAGACTGAACCATTGAGGTGTGGGTGAGTTTCATTTGGTACTCTCCTCGCAACGACAGACGATTCCGTTGGGCGATGGTACAACCTTGCTATTCACTACCGAATATATACACAGTCGTTCCCCACCTGCAAGCTTGTCCTACTTTGACCCTGGGCCTTCTCGGGGGATGGGACAGTGTCATAAACAAGTTTTCACTTTTCTACCTAGTCTCTGGACTGAGTACGGAGTTGGGACATGATTACTCTCTTGGGCTACGGGAAGATTGGACTTTTTTCTACCAATTCGGACACTGTGCCTTCAGGTAATTTTCCCACTGCGACAAACATTGTTTTTATATATATATGGGACAGTGGCAAATTCTCTTTGGGCACTGGTCAAACTCACCTTAATTCTCCATTAGGAAAATCTTTCGTGGTTGGCTGATTAGCCATGAAGAAACTAGCACTGTGTCATCAATCCCACAACTTCGGCTTGTTGTCAGTTGAACAAGCCGTGCTCGCCGTCAATAAACGGCTCGAGATTTAGAAACATGCTGATCGTTTTTACGAATGGATGACCTCGACATCCGCAGACATTGCTGGAGGGGGTTCGAATTGTGCATGGCACGATGTCAGCGGGCGTGATTGCACCTGAAATATTCAGTTACATCCAAACCCTCGACGCGGCTCATTAGCTCTCTTGCACTGTGCGGTGGAAATTTCGTGCTGTCACGTTCCTTGAGGGGGAAAACATTTCGAATCCCAAAAGTGCACGCAGATCTGGGTGTTGACAATATAGATGATGACGCTTGGATTTCAACCTAAGAAATGTCATAAATATTTATAATAGCTTGATCCGCTCTTTGATACCTCAATCGTGATCGATCTGGCCAGCCGCCCTCCCTTCCCGCCCCGCCCCATGGCTCTCGCAGCTTGAGTTTCCAATGCTCTCCATTGACTATGTATTGCGTGTCATGCTATAGCTTCCGGTTATCGGATAATACGGCGATTGTTGAACGGCTTAGGGATTCCGGTAATAATACGAAATCCTACGAATCGTCGATTCGGGACCATGAATATCCGTGCAACCCGGATTATAGCAATAATAAAAAAAAAAGGTCTGTGGGCTTCTTTTTTTCAGCTGCTTGTTCTCTTCTCTCGCAAAGTAATTCTCTTTTCGTACCGACGAATATCTTTCTCCGAAAAAAACGAACGTAAAAATGAAATTGAAGAAAACTGCGAAAGGACAGCGCGAATTTTCCAAAAAGCTTTTGAAAAAGGTCCCATTGATTGTGAACTACGGAGCAATTCTCCTCGACACAGAAACGTGTTAATGACGGAGAGATCTCTCGTCTAGGGTGAGAAGTGGGACGATTGAATGGAAAGGCACTCGATAAGATGAGTGCTCTATCCATCGCAGTCGACAGAAAATATTTCAGCGAGTGCACCACAAATACACTTTTCCCAACGTTTCCAGCCTCAGTCCAGCTGTACAAAAAATATACTCTCTACAAAATCAATGTGAACATACTCACTAGACGAAAGTAACGAAAGTTGAGTTGTGGCCAATTAAGACACACTTCCGAATGGATAGGGATGATATATTCTACATAAGAAATGGAAATTGCAGTCTAAAAGATAAAGCAAAGAGCTGTATCCCGAATATATATATTTTTTCGATTTATGAAGCACATATGAGAATCAAGTTTATTGTTTCATCTTCGTATTCTTCAAAAAAATCCCATTCTTTAAATTCACCAACAATTATGCAAGCATAATTGTTGGTGAATTCTGGAACGACTGGAATTAAGTTATCAAGGATTATCTTTCTCTCCCAGTCACAAAAATGCAGCCATTATAATAGTATTACTTAAAATTAGCAACAAATCGTCTAGCAGAACAATTCCATCGTCTCTTAGAGAATTTCCTTCGAAGGTCGCGGGATATCTGAAAAATGCACTTCAATATTATCTAAACAAAGAGCGAACCGCTGAATAGCTTGCCCACAATGTTCGAAAAGTCCGGAGCTGATCCGAGAACATAAACTCTTTGGGGTTGCATCCGAGGGTACGAATAACTGTTCCACGGACTGCATTTCCCTGGCGAGATTAAGTTCGCTGCGCGGAAAACCGGCAGCGACGTCCGTAGAGGAATGCTTAACGAAAAGTATCGGGAATCAGCGCGGGGTGTTGCTTTCTGCCACAGGGCCGAAGGGGCAACCGAGGCGTCGGAGGGATGATTCCACCAACGGTTTGTTTATGACATTCATCGGGACGCAACATTCGAAGTCGAGTTTTACAATGCCGAATGTAGAGGGGGATGATTCCACCCCGAGTGTGTGTGTGTGTGTGTGTGTGTGTGTGTGTGTGTGTGTGTGTGTGTGTGTGTGTGTGTGTGTGCGCGCGTGCGTGCGTGTGCGCGTGTGCGCGTGTGTGTGTGTGTGTGTGTGTGCGCGCGCGCGTGTGCGTGTGCGTGCGTGTGCGTGTGTGTGTGTGCGTGTGCGTGTGTGTGTGCGTGTGTGTGCGTGTGTATGTGTGTGTGTGTGTGTGCGTGTGCGTGCGTGCGTGTGTGTGTGTGTGCGCGTGTGCGTGTGTGTGCATGTGCGTGTGTGTGTGCGTGTGTGTGTGTATGTGTGCGTGTGCGTGTGTGTGCGTGTGCGCGCGTGTGTGTGTGCGTGCGTGTGCGTGCGTGTGCGTGTGCATGCGTGCGTGCGTGCGTGCGTGCGTGTGCGTGTGCGTGTGCGTGTGCGTGTGCGTGTGTGTGTGTGTGTGTGTGTGTGTGTGTGTGTGTGTGTGTGTGTGTGTGTGTGGGTGGGTGGGTGTGTGTGTGTGTGTGTGTGTGTGTGTGTGTGTGTGTGTGTGTGTGTGTGTGTGTGTGCGTGTGTGCGTGTGTGTGTGTGTGTGTGTGTGTGTGTGTGTGCGCGTAAGTGTGTGTGTGTGTGTGTGTGTCCACCCACAGAGATAGATCGTTGCTATACGATGATATTTGTCTTCGTATCTCTGGCACGATAGCGTCCGAGTTCCACACATCATACCGCCTTCCATCCTCTTCGACCCCGCGGCCTCTGAGGCTACCCTTAAAATTCGTATCGCTACTCTCCTTCCAATCGGATCTTTCCTGAACAGCCGACCTTTCCTGCTCTAACGCTGCATTGAAATAAAGTTATCTCGATGCTGACCACCCCCAAGCCGAGCTACCACCCTCCGGACAGGCACACAGACTCCGAAAGGAACAATGCGAACGGCAAGCCGGTAAACGAACCAACTAGCAATTCGCAAAGATATATATATATATATATATGTGTAATACTTCCGGCTTTTACGTTGCTGCCGCTCGACACATCTGCTCCAACCACCGGATCATCACTCCGCTTCCTATAAGTTTCGAGCCAACTATTCCTGCACGATCCTATGTGCTTGCACTCATTCCTGTGTACTCGCGCGTACTCCATTTAGCACAAAACGGAAGTGCCACGGACAGCTCGAGCATCGTACACGCTTATGTGTACTTAGAGATTTTCACATGCGCTATTGTTGCCTTTCGAATGATATAGGAATAATCGTAATAATTCTGGTTGCGTAAGCATATTAAGGGTGTATACACTTACATTGTTTTTGGATCATAATTACATGTCAGCAGTACATGTGTTATTATTTGAAACTCACCTCAGAGATATATCCATAGTCTTTCGTACAATACAATTAATTAAATGTCTATTAGTATCGCGATTTATTTAATTAAATAAACAGATTAATTCTGAACATATAATTAAAAAACAAAAATTTAAAAATGAAATCTCGTTTAATCATTACAGTTGAAAAAATGTCAGTTTACGATCAATTATGCACAAAATTCTGCAAATTACAAATGAATATTCAATGAATTTCGGTTACACGATAATTATTCATTCAATTTTCACAATTACCCCGAGTAGTTTTTATTGACTAAAAATGCAATTCTTTCGAGTAGTTGAAATAAAAAAAAATCAGAAAATCCGTATCAATGATAGTTAGCAACTAAAATATATACAAATAAATACTTATTTCCTTATCGGATCATTCTAATTTACTAACTACCGGATCATAACGATTAATTAATCATTAAATCTACTAAAGGAATTTTTATTGGGTAAGGGATCAAATATTTTCGAACAGTTGTGACCAAAAAAATCTCTTCCAATAATTGTGAATTAAAAAATGCATCAACCACGAAACATAGCGACTAACCAACGTGCTATAATTCCTTCCATTAGTTAATTCGCATTCGAATAAAAGTGCAGATAAATATGTCAATAGAGTCATTAAATAATAATAATAATAATAGCTCCAAGTAATTGCAGCGAAAACGAGCATTTGGTATAGGCGCAAGTGTTGCCGTGAGAACGTCATTTGCGCGCATCGATTATCACGCGTATAATCGAAACAGTCACGTAATTACTAAGTTTCGACGAACATAGGGAGAACGTGCGGCTACGAGGAGGCAGCCCCGCTTCTCAGCCACGCTAAGTCCTCCGCTCACATGCATGGTCCTGTGTGTCTCACACGAGCCGATAATCCTGCGTAAACTTGCCTGCTGAGAACAGTTTCCCTATCGCTTCCCAGCACAGCGCGATATGAGCTTAACTTTCGCGAGTGTGCTATCGTTCTCCATATTTGTTTTTTTGTTGTTGTTGTTTTTTTTTCACCTTTCGAGGGTCCTCTTATGAAACAATGTTTTTTGGGGCGAACCTCTTATCTCAATCAGCCGCCGTTCGTTACGATGAGCTGATAGTTGCGGTATAACCGCGAGGCAAGCTCATTTTTCACCTCGTCCTTGGGAAAAACTTTGTTCAAAGTTTCGCTTTTCGTTTGCCCTCCAAACTATCTCCGTTACACTCGCAAACTTTTTCGAAGCTTCGGAGCAAAATGCGAAATCCTTTCGAGCCTCGTTAAAACTATTGTACTCCTTTCTGCCTCTGTATCGCGATCCTTCGGACAGGTCCGGTATTTTTTTTAAATTACAAACTTACTCGGTTTCATTTTTCACGTAGACTCGAAGTGGCTCGGCCGAAGAAGCGAAAACGCCGTCATATTTGTTAGTAGTTTTTTTTTTGTTTGTTTTTACTTTTCACGTCGAGAGGAATTGTTGCTCGAATGGCAAATATGGTTCGCGCTGCTTACACGCGAGGCAGCAGCTTCTAGATAATTTCGAGATGCCGCAGAGAATTGAGAAGTTTCCTAGCTTGCCTATAAATCGGCCGGATAAATGATGGAACTCATCTGAATAGTTTGCCTATAATGTAGAAACGATCTGTGTTATCGGAAAATCATCTAGACATTATCTGGAAGAGAACAAATGATTAATAAATTATGTTCGTGCTTCATGAAGTAATGGCTTCTAGATAGATAATCTCCAGATAACCTAGATAATGCTTCCTGGACGTCCAGCTTGCCTAGAAATTATCTGGACAACTTATAGCACTCATTAAGCAAACTTCTGCACGATGTGGAAATAGTCTCCATTATCTGAAAGTTATCCGGATTAGCTAGATATGATTCAGCGGAATTCTAAATTGTCTCAATGTATGTAAATTGTACGTAGATGGTGTTTGATATCTAGAATTAATCTTCATGTTTTCTGTGGAAAATATCAAAATTATATGAGCGTCTTATGAAAACCAGGATACCATTTATTCGAAAGGTACTTACAAATTTAGAAGCCTTCAAATAGCTTCCGATCCTTTCCGCGCAAAACAGTGGGTAAAAGAAGGCTTTCGAAATAAGTGAAAAACAAGAGCTCCCAAGCTGAGAGGATTTACGAGCGTCGAGACCGTTGATACGTACGCAAAAATGGCAAAAGCGTGCAAGATCGAGTCTAATTGATAGCGAAAGATTTTCCAACCGGGAAAATAACCATTGAAAGTGAGCTAAGCGGAGGAAAAATAGGAAAGACGGAGGGACGACGAAAATCCCTTCATTGGCGACGCGTCACGAGTCTTGGAGGGGCTCACCGTTACGTACGTTCCCTTGCGGGAGCCTGCTGGAAAACTACCTCCAATGGCTTCCCTCGGCCATAGAGGTAGAATGGTTCTCTCCGGCTGCTGCAGTGCCAGTCGTAAATACTTGGTTATCATACTTGGCGGAAGTGCCACGAGGACATTACCTAGATTCATCTACAAGAGGAAGAGCAAGAGAGAGAGAGAGAGAGAGAGAGAGAAAGCGGGAGAGAGCGAACGTGCCAGCCACAAACGGAGAGAGAGATGAAGATAATGGAAGCGGACAGTTGCCCCGGACGAACATACTCACACACGAAGCATTGTCCATGCACAAGCCGAGAGGAGCAAGAGTGTTCCATTCATTGGAGTGGATATCAAATGCAATAGTTCATAGGGGCCTTTCCGACGATGTGGTCAACCAGTCCTCCAACTTCCATCCCCGTATAATCCCCTGACCCTTCATGGTTACATGGCTTTTGGTCCATCCTTCACACCCGCTACCTAAGCGAGTCAGCCTGTCTCCACATCCGGTACGACCCAACAGATTTACAGGCCCGAGCTTCGATATCGGTGACCCCTTCGGATCACGGAATCAACTCTCCGTAAAACACGTTGCGATGCTTCCGCAACTTTATTTCCTCGATAGAAAGTTCTCGACGTGGTCTTTACACATTTCAGGCACCCTACGACTCATCAGGTGCAGGAAAGTACTCAATGGTGGTACACCAATGTCCGAGGTCCGATCATACTTCAGCGAATCTTGATTAATCGATGACATCTGTTGAATTGCCAGGTAGACTCGATTTTGAAGGTACACCCTGGTACCATGGTACTGCTACATCCATGCCCCAGATCGAATGATACTTCACCCACTATTGGTGAACCAATGGCAGCTTCGGGATCACCTCATGGGCAAACTGGATTTGCAAGAATTTAGAGCCCGATGTTGATGGATTGATGTATTAAACCGATTGATAGCTGACAGAATCTTTGCGAATCCAAGACACCTCTTCGAATGTTGGCCAGTCGATTCAGAGGAAAGAGCCATCATTGATTCTCCCCGAATCAATGACGCCTGTTCGGTTATGTGTGAATTCGGTTTTAGGGTTTGATCGGACATTGGGCCACGCACTAATGGATGCTCAAATGTCAGGATTCCATTTCACTGGGGAGTGGGTAAAACCCCCAATCTTGATTTTCCAATGTTCCAAGTTGCGTGATCTTCCACCAGATCCAGGTGAATTGGGAACAAAGTCAGCTAATGTGCGAATTTACAATTTTATAGTCTTTGAATCTTATGAGACGTTGGGACGGTTATCAGGTACGGATTCCGTACTTGGGAGTATTGGGCGAAAAAAAACTATTTCCGCTTCACTGCTGCCCGTTAACACAAGCATGAGAAACCAATGTTTTTTTTTCGCCAACAGGTAGCCTGGCTTCGGGTCGACACTCAAACGATTCTAACGATAGCGAATCACGTGATCACGAAGAATCATCGGATAGCCGTTACCCACAGCGATCATCGGACGTGGTTCCTCCACATAAGGGAGGTCAGGGAGTCCGATCGCGGATGGTACATGTGTCAGATCAATACGGATCCCATGAAGAGTCAGAACGGCTATCTCGACGTTGTCGGTAAGTGCTGAACGCTCGCCTTTTCCATGATTACAAAAGGCCCGAGAAAATTCAAAAGTCACTTCGCGAAGGTCACTTTAGGAGGGAGGAGAATAAAAACTCTTGCAAAGAGGGTGCCATGAGTGTAGGTATAAAAAGTGTCAATCGACTGCGATGGTTTTGCGGAACAAGCACGGAAAGAGATATACAGCGTTGTGTACGGCGAAACAGGAAGCTCGGCTTGAGAGAGTAGCGTAGGCATGCGACGACAGGCCGATTGTATGTATATCTACTCCGGAACTCGGTCGGATTAAATTGCTCAAAATGGGATAGAACACGCGTCGCCCAGATCCCCCATAGAATACCAATTTGATTTCGACTACCCAGGGCCCCCTCGTAAAAGTCGAATATCAACGAGTACCTACGTGGCAGCGAACCAACAAATGCTGAATGTGTCCTCTCGTTGCGCTGTTACGACGGTCCTTTGTCCCGGCATTCCATGCTAATACAGTTGCTCTCCGGCACCACTGCCGAAAGCCGACTGCGCTGTTTCGGTTGCACCATGTCCACTTCCGGGGTGGCGATCCGAGCACTGTGTGACAAACTCGTGACAGTATCCCCATGTAATAATAATCTCACAGCGTTCATATGCAGGAACATATTTTGACTATTGTTCATACCCACATTTATCGTTAAAACTCATTGACTGGCACCAATCGATTTTCAAATTAATCCCAGTCGGACCGCGCTATGCTGGTGACATTGAAGCCCCAACGTACTGATTTTTCAGTAGGAGTAATTTGTATTCAATCAGATTACAGCGGTAACTGTATTGATGATGCTGCTATACTTGGACCGAGTTCAAAAGAAGATCCTAATCACGATAAGCAAAACCGTACCTTTGGTACACCTTGTTCCGTCGGATTAAATTGTCTCACATCAGTTTAATTAGGGAATCACTCAACCGATTATCACTAGCCATCTTGGGAACTCTCTATCTCCGTAAAACTTTTGAGAAGATCTTATCCAAATTAGAAGCGAATTAGAGCTAGTGGGGAATAAAATTATACAGTACACATGTATACTAGTGTCGACGAGAAATAACTAGCGTCGACTTGATCGCCTTGATGCATCTGAATTGCTTGCGTCAAGCAATAAAAAAGAACGAGTTGAACGATGTCAGGATACATAGGTGGTGAAATTCTACAAAGAAAAGTCTCTTAGATTTTTTCTCGCCGATGCACCGTTCTTTAGATATTAATTACTTAATTACAGCCAATCAGGTGCGCTGAATGCCCCCCCCCCCCCCCCCACTTTGCCTTCGCGCCAATTCTACTAGACTAAGAAGGGCACGGTGCTCTCCCACTGGCCGCTTACCACACCCACTACGTTCATTCGGCCAGCCAGCGCCTCGAATTGGCCGTCACTAAGTAATAAATATCTAAGAAACGGTTTATCGGACAGAAAAATTGTAAACAACTTTTCTCCGCGGAATTACGCGTTTTATTTACTAAGCAAAACGCTGAGACGACGCTTGGCACACATAGCGTAAAACCAGTGTGCAAAAATATTTCCCAACAACAATTTTCGGCACTACGACGCTTTACGTTACTTGGAACGTTGACAGGCGTTCCTTGCGTTGCAGCTGGTCCAAAAATCCCTTTGATTACCAGTAGTCACGAACGAAAAAGCCCGAATCTGCGACACAGGTTCCCATCAGGGTAAATAGCACGACACCAATCGTCGAATATAGGACAAAGACAATTTTGCGTCCTTTGACGAGGCCTAATCAGTGGTCCGACACGTACAGGCCAGAAAGTAGATGTGTATAGAACAGTGGAGTGAATTCGAGAACCCGTGGAATCGTGGAGCGTGAAAGGGGATGATGTGGATCGTAGGTAGATCAAGCGGGTCGTGCGAGGTTGGGAGTAGATAGAGTTCGGAAGGATTACCAACGACAAAGACTCGTTCGTGCACTGTTACGTACATCAGGCTGGATCATTGGGACGAGAAGCAGAAGGGGGAGGGTGGGGTGGGACGGTAGCAACGTTTCGTATATCCGGCGAATGAACCGATCGAGTCCTGGAATGACTATACCAGGGCACATGCTCTCCGTACCTTCCAACATTGACTCGCGCACTAAGCCTTCTCCTCTCACCCACCTCGCCCTCTCTATAGACCCGGCATCCGGCATTTGCCTCGGGAATCGAACGTTTTCGATTTGCCGAACCAGGAGGATCGGGTGTCCCACCAAAGTGATCCATTGTTTCGTACACACACACACACACACACACACACACGCACACGCACACACACACACACATATACACCAATCCTGTTCCGTCCCGGTGCGGTCTCGTGTTACGGGAATTGGTAGTACATCCAGGACTGCTGGTCAGTTTCAGCCTCGGCCTTGATTCGTGGACGGGCTCGAGAGCCGCGAACTTTTCACGAGACTTTGTGGTATCCGGATATACTTGTATCGCCGAGCAGGGTTGCGAGCGAGATGAAAAAAAAAAGGACGCCGAAGCTCCGGACAGAGAGAAACAATAGCCACGGGGACACATTCCTCAGGCTTGGGTATCAACGAAAGAAGGAGAGATACGGAGAGACCCAAGTCGCAAAGAAGGGCGAGCGTGAGGGGAAGAGAGGGAAATATACAAGAAGAACGAGAGAAAGGACAGCCTCCTCCACCCCATGGGTATTTATATAGCGGAGCGAGTGGCTACAGGAGCCGTAACAGGAGGATAACAAGATAGCAGCCGAGCGTGAGAAGAGAAATATCTTGTGAGAAGATTGTTCGCCCGCCATTCTTCCCGTTGCCCACCCAAGCTACGGAAAAAAGCTCTCGGTTTCCTCGTTATCCTTCGTCGAGCCGCGAATCGCTCGCTCCACCCTCAAAAACCCAAACAACCCTTTCACACACCCTGTCCAACCTTTCGTGAATACACTGGTAAACGCGTAACCATCATGGACGGGTACAAGAGACCGGCCGGACAAAAACGTAACAGCCTGGCGAATTCCGCCCTGATCACGTGGGAATGAAATACGTCATTGGTGAACGTTCAAGCTCCTGAGCCATCGGGATATCAAGGATATACAAACCTTTTTGGTGGAGAAATCATCATTATTTGATTGCTGCTCGATCTTCGCTGGTCAGGAAGACTCACCTGGTCTGGAGATCTCGAACGCCTCAGCTTCGGACCAGTTCCAGGTCACTGCTTCGACCAGTTCTAGACCAGATTAGGAAGCCTTCGGATCATACATTCGGTCTTCGATCATACATTTTGAGCCCGAGGTTGAAGTATTGACTTGCAATCCCGGACCAGTCTCTAGGGCACTCTTAGGCCAGTCTTCCAGACCAAATGGTCCGATCTGAAGATCAGACTTCCCAGACCAAGACGCAGTCCCTGCAGTCTGATCTTCAAATCAGACGAGTCGGGTACCTCATTCTGACCTTCGGAACAAGAGTTGTCGCAACTTTTTCCTCCCCGTTCGTTTAGCCAGCTTGATGAACATTTCTTTTCTCCCGAGGAATTCGGCTGGCTGCCTTACCTGGCCCCTTACACTTCCACAAGTTTTAGTCTCCGTGGCAACAGCTAAAAACAAGTAAACACGCCGCGAATGAACAGTTTGAAGACGCTGCCGGCTCGTAAGACGAGGGACAGAGCGACAGAGAGCGAGAGAAGAAGAGTTACTTGGCTCGAACGGTGGGAAGGAGCACGCGGAGAGTTTTCACCACGCATCACGAAGACGGAGCTCATTTACGTGTGAAAAATAAAGTATACGGTAGATGCTCGTGGTATTCCGCTTGGCTGTTCCCCTACCAGGCTACGAGACTTAATATCTTATTTTCTCTCTCGCACTACGCTTTCATAATATTCTCACCATTCCAACCCTCCTTCTCTCTCTCTCTCGATCTTTCTCATAAACTGGCAGTCTCCCGAACTTTGCGTCCAAGTTCTCGGCTGTACAGGACGCAACTCCCGGAGGCAAGAACGGCAGGCGGGGTGGAAGGCGAAGCAACTCCGTGAAAGAATGAGATACCTGCGGTCTCCCATCTCTGTGGAGGCCCGCTGGAGCCCGATGTCCTCAAAGCAAATTGTCATTCCGTCGTGCTAATTACGTCCCGAACTTTTGTAGACAGCTATCGCGAGAGGCTGCTGTTGGCGAATAACTCCGCTCTCTCTCTCTCTCTCTCTCTCTCTCTCTCTCTCTCTCTCTCTCTCTCTCTCTCTTTCTCTCTCTCTCTCTCTCTCTCACACACACACATCGTCTCTCTCGTGTTCCAAACTGTAATTCCGCCAGCTTCGCTCTCCTCTCCATAAGCGTTTGGATTATCGGGCGAACATGGCCAACATATATGACTCGTAATTGACTTGAAATATTTAACTTCATATATTGTTAGTTTCCGCGCCTCGTACAGAAATGTCGAATGCAAATACACGGGAAACAATGGACGAACGAAAATCCTTCACTTCGCTCAGTCACATTTGTCTATCGTCGGTTTAGTTTAACTTGTTCACTCGCGTTCTCGTTACGAACGTTGCAACGAATTTCAGTGCAAACGTATTGCAGTAACCCAGACGTCACGGATTGACGAGCTGGACAGACGCAGCGCACACGCACACACACACACACGCACGCTCAGCCCGTCGAAACAATTATCGCGAGCACTCAATCGAACATCATCCTTAATATTAGCTCTTTCCCGATACTCCGAGCGCAGCGAGAGTTCTTTATTTTAAATTATTTTCAAACCTATCGAGGTAGAGCTAGAGGTGACAGTAGCATTTTTACTCCCATTTTTCTTCGTGCATTAGTATTCGTCGTCGATATTTTTGTTTTGGAATGTTTAAGGGGCTGTACCTGTACGAACGCTAAAAATTTGGGTGATTTTTGGGAATTTTTTGGAAGATGAGTACTCAATTAAATGTTGCGGAAAATTAAGAATATATTTAGCTATATTTGACCTATTTTTCATAGAAAAATATGCGCTGCCTTCGGAGGCGTTCAAAAAAATTTCTTAGCTTAAAAAATACACCTCCTTTTACGGACGAGAACTTTTTTTTTTAGAGAATTTAGAGCACTATTTACTGACGAAAAACGTCACTTTGGTGTCGACCTTCAACTTGGTTAAAACGCATGTATATGGTCAAGCATTAAACAATATTAGATAGGTACCGATTTTTTTTTCATAGAAAAAAGTTATTTCAGTTCAAAACGGTCAGAATGTGAGAATTCAATTTAATGCACCCCTTCTAAATGCGGGGCGAGAAGAAGAAAATAAAGGGGTGGTTCATCCCTGGATTTCTATATTTTTTCCTTCGATGTACCGGTAGTGACAGGTATATCGAATGAAAAAATATAGAAATCCAGGGATGAGCCACCCCTTTATTTTCTTCTTCTCGCCCCGCATTTAGAAGGGGTGCATTAAATTGAATTCTGACATTCTGACCGTTTTGAACTGAAATAACTTTTTTCTATGAAAAAAAATCGGTACCTATCTAATATTGTGGATTTCTATATTTTTTCCTTCGATATACCTGTAGTGACAGGTATATCGAATGAAAAAATATAGAAATCCAGGGATGAACCACCCCTTTATTTTCTTCTTCTCGCCCCGCATTTAGAAGGGGTGCATTAAATTGAATTAAACGGATAACACTTCGAAGGAGGGGATAAAAATAAAATTAACGTATTTTTTCGGACAGCAAGCTTAAGGGGGTCGCAGTTGTCTTTTTCTGTATTTAAAATGTGTATGCTAATTCAAAATCTTTCTTTAATTGACGTTAAGAGTATAGAAAAAAAGGGGCCAATCGATGCATCGTCTTTTGAAATGTGCCAAAAATCGAAAAATAATCGGAGCTCTATGAGTCAGAGGGCATTTCAGAGAGAAAGCGATTACGAAGAAAATGCGCAGAAAAAGTAAATGATCGGAGATTCAGTGAAGCACCTCATTTTTGGCCGAAATGCGGGAAAAATTGCAAAAGAACGTAAACTTTAATATTGTTCCCCTTTTACAAGTTGTGCCGGCTACGACGACTTTGATGCATCTCTTTTAGATGGAGGGTAAGAGAGAGAGAGAGAGACAGAGAGAGAGAGAGAGACTTAAGGGGTGGTTCATTCCTCAGTTTATATTATTTTCAATGTTCCCATGGTGGGTTTCTGGTCGTTTTGAATAAGGACACTTTTTGCTTCTCTTTCGCTGCTTGCGGGTGAAAATGCAAAATCAGCCCATTAGATGCTTTACTCTAAAGGGTAGTTTCATTCCGTAAAATCGTTTTTTCGCCGATAAGAAAAACATACGTAACTAATAGTTTTTAACGCTCTACCGTATACATGAGCACCGACAAAATCGAAGGCGGACACCAAAGTGATGTTGCTCGTGAGTCTATAGTACTATGGTTAATTAGCAGCGAACACAAGTCAACGAGGCGTAGCGAAAAATATTTCGACAAACAGGCCGATGAAATATTGATTCAATAAATAAACTTCATAATCAATAACCGCGCTTTCGGGGTGAATTTGGCATATTGGAGGCACCTCTTGTTTTTCGAATTCATCGGGCGTAGTTATTGCGTTTCCCGGTGCATCAATCAACCAATTATCCAACGTACATCTATAATAACATTCGAGTAATTGATTTGATGCCCCTCGTGTAGTTGCGGTCATATTAACTCACTGACTACGGTGAATCCTTTCCCGCGTGTTGCCCATTATCATCGATCATTTACGGGATACGCGAAACTTTCAGAAAATTGACTTACTGGTCGACGGATAAAAGTATGCGTTATTTTTTATTCTTTTTCAACGCAGTCTACATTGCCTGCTTGACAATATCGAATAACAAGGCTGATCATCGAACGAAGCTGTAAATAGATCGAAATAAGAATTATGAAAATAAATTAAGCACAATTGGAAAATGATCAGTAGGAAAATGAAAGAGCAAAGACTGCAAATTATTTGAGAAATTTTGGTGAATTACGTGACTCAAGGCGAAATTTTCCTGGCAAGTTAAAAGCAGAACCGTTTGTCTCGACATTCGAATATGACCGGTCGTATATTTACTCGGAGCTCGAAAGTTGCCCGCGGCGTTCGACCGTACTCGGGTCTCAGGGGATGATACTGCGGAGGGTAGTTTTTGCCCGGTGTGTTTTCGCAATAAGCTAAACAAAATGAAGAATAAAGTAAAAGTGCAAGCACAAGGAGTCGAAAGCTTGTTTGATAAATCCAATTTGCCGTCTCTGACTGTAGGAGTCGTGAGGTCGACAAACGAAGGTGGAGCAAGCACCAGAGTGGTCGACACGGATGAAACAAAACGCTACGTTATTACCAATGCAGAATTTTTTACCACACCGGTTGACAGTCCAGGCCAAAGAGGAAGCAAAACAAAGAGTGAAATGTTATTTCTCAATTGCATTTTTTTTAATATCGAAATACTTCGAACGGGGTTCCCACATATTTGTCAGGGTACATTTCGAGAACGTATCTGCTCCGCTGGCGTTCGAAACGCGCAAGAAAAACGCTCCCCGGCGAATGAAAAGTGGATCTCCATAGTCTATTCGATGCAGCAATGTTGGGAGAGGTGGCGAAGGGTTTCCTATCAATTTTTATTACAGGCTTCCTTTCCACGCGCATCGAACGTGATTTTTTTCATCCGCGAGCGGGGATTCTCCGTATCGGGAATGGTAATGCGTTCAAAGCCACTGACAAGTACACCGCGAGCCAAACGAATGAATGCAAGTCAGCTAGCCGGGCTGGGCTTGATGGCATCGTACGATATAATGCCGTTACGGATTTCCCCTGCGGGAACCGCTTTCCCCTATTTCCTAGATACGCTGCAACCACCATTCCGCTGTGCGTGTTCAGCCGAACCAGAAAACGGGAACGCATCTGCCACCACGCGAGAAATATCTTTATGCACGAGGGAACGTCAGCGTTCGATCTTTCATCGTATTCTCAGTATACCGGGTGTCCCGACGGACGTTCGCAGCAGTTCCCTCAGACATTCCCTCCAGACGTGGCCGAAAACAAAACCCCTGACGGATAGTTCAACACGATATCTTCCTGAAAGTCACTTGTAAAGTGTCTAGGGATCTTTTTAATACTAAGTTTGGGATGCACAGGGTTGCCACCAATAATAGTGACCCGATATTTCCTAAGAACGCGGCCACCAAAAGTGCACAAACGAATGTTCGACCCTCTGTTGTTTTTTGTTGTTGTTGCAATTTTTCTATGTGCATCAGACGCAATGCAAGTGCCTGATCAGGTCTCCCGATTATGACTACCCATTGTTCGTTTATGGAGACGTCGGTCAGTTTGGATGAGCTAGGTGCTGGGTATAACTGTTCTAGGGCATGATGCACAAGACTGCTCAGGTCTCCAGATTATGACTCCCGATTGGTTTTCTTCAATGCATCGATCAGTCATGATGAGCTAGGTTCTGAGTACAGTTGATCCAGGACACGATGCATAGGTCTGATCAAGTCTCTAGTCCACGACCGTCGATTGATCAGCATTGGCCATGTGACAACTACAATCTAAGGACTGCGATCCAGGAAATAGGGATCTTTCGGCAGGTCGTCGCAAGGTCTTTGAGCAGGCCATCTGGAAGAGGTGTATGTCCATTCGACTGGGTATTAAAAACTTCCGAAGTAGCGTTCCATCGACTGTCACAACTGGCCACAATGAGCCCGGACCGACGAGACTTCTAACTGGCAAAGGTTGAAAGAGGCAGACGTGCAAATGGCA